>PVKU01016001.1:0-16217 GCA_004027475.1 Anoura caudifer | reverse complement strand
CCTGACTCGGAGTAAGGCTATGGGTAGTAGGTCGGTCCATGGTAAGCCAGTTTCTTGGCAGAGTTTTGCTAAAGTTTCCTTTAAAGTCCTGTTCATTCTTTCTACTTTTCCTGAACTCTGAGGCTGATAGGCAGTGTGCAATTTCCATGTTATATGAAGTAATCTGGCCAGATCTTGTACAACCTGTGAGATGAAAGCCAGTCCATTGTCACTCCTGAGACTCAAAGGCAACCCGTGCCTCGGCATTATTTCCCTCAGCAAAACCTTGGCAACCTCCCTAGCCTTTTCAGTCCTTGTAGGGAAAGCCTTGACCCATCCTGAAAAGGTGCATATGAGGACGAGCAGGTACTTGTATCCCCGGCTTGGCTTTACCTCGGTGAAGTCTACTTGCAGGTCTTCTAGCAGCTGGGTCCCACGGTACTGAATCCCAGGTGGAACACGATTGTTCCCTGCTGCATTGTTTTTGGCACAGGTCACGCATCTGGAGGCTGTGCTGGTACATAGTGCAGCCAGGTTTGGCATATAGAGGTATCTCCGGAGTAGACTCTCTAGGATTGTTTTCCCTAGGTGAGTCAGAGCATGACAGTTCTGAACTACCTGTGCGGCCTGACTTTGTGGCACATAGATCCGTCCATCCGGGAGCTTCCATAATCCCTCTGGCGTTTTAGATGCCTGGGCCTGCCGGGCCCACTCTTCTTCTTCTGGCCAGTATTCCTGTGTGTCCAGTGGGGTCACTAGTACTTGATGAGCTTTTTCTGTTCTTGCAGCAGCCCTTGCTGCTTGGTCGGCCAGCCAGTTTCCTATTGCTTCCTCTTTATTCCCCCTAGTATGACCCCAATAATGTATTACCGCTACTTTTGCAGGGTACCAGACGGCTTCTAGGAGGCGGAGGATCTCTGTTTTATTCTTTATTTCTTTTCCTTCAGCCGTTAAAAGCCCTCTTTCCTTGTAGATGGCCCCATGGATGTGGAGGGTGGCATATGCATATTTAGAGTCTGTATATATATTAACTTCTTTATCCTTGCTTAACTCCAGGGCTCAGATGAGGGCGTAAAGTTCTGCCCTCTGCACTGACCACCTGGAAGGCAAAGGCTCTGCCTCGAGGATTTCACCCTTCGTGGTCACTGCGTACCCTGCAATCCACTTTCCCTTCTTATTTATAAAGCTACTCCCATCAGTATATAAATTCAGCTCAGCTCGGGTCAGGGGCTGATCCTGCAGGTCTGGCCAACTGGCATATACCTGATCGGTGACCTCCTCACAGTTGTGGTCAGGTTCCCCGAGTTCAGCAGGAAGAAAAGAGGCTGGGTTTACTCTTCGTACAGTTTTCAGGTGCACCCGGGGGTTTTCCTGAAGTAACCCCTGATAATGGGTGAGTTGGGGATTGCATAGCCACCGATGCCCTTGTCCTTCGAGGAGGCTATGAACGGCATGTGGCACGTACAGGTTTATCTCTTGTCCCAGGGTGAGCTTGTCTGCTTCTCTCAGGAGGGTTACTGCCGCTGCTATGGCTCTCAAACAGGGTGGCCATCCCGCAGCTACATTGTCTAACTGCTTTGAGACATAGGCCACGGGCACTGCCAGGGTCCAACCTCCTGAGTCAGGACTCCCAAGGCTATCTTTTCTCGCTCGTGGGCAAAGAGGGAGAATGGTTTATCTGGGTTAGGCAGGCCGAGGGCTGGGGCCCTAACTAGAAGTCCTTTTAATTTTTCAAAGGCACTCTGCTGTTCTGGGCCCCAATTGAATGGAGCATTTTCGGCCCCCCTTAGAGCCTGATATAGTGGTTTAGCTATTTCAGCATATCCCGGAATCCATATTCAGCAGAATCCAGCCATTCCTAAAAATTCCTGAAGCTGTTTTCTGCTTGTGGGTTTGGTCTGCTGACTGATCACTGCCCTCCTTTCAATTCCTAATGTCCTCTGGCCCTGGCTTATTCGGAAACCAAGGAACCGAACCTCCTTTTGGCAAATCTGGGCCTTTTTCTTTGACACACAGTAGCCCCGTGAAGCTAATAACCAGAGCAAAGCTCGTGTCCCTTCTTGGCATTCATGGTCTCCTGACCCTGCCAGTAGCAAATCGTCTACATATTGGAGCAAGATGAGGTTGGGATTGCGCTCTGAAAAAGGTCTTAGATCACGAGCTAGTGCTTCACTGAAAATGGTAGGGGAGTTCTTAAACCCTTGTGGCAATCGAGTCCAGGTGAGCTGAGTCTTAGTTCCTGTGTGGGGACTTTCCCACTCGAAAGCAAATATAGGCTGACTGACGGGAGCCAGGGGAATACAAAAGAAAGTGTCCTTCAGATCCAGGCACATGAAATGCGAGGCAGTTGGGGGTAGCTGGCTCAGTAACGTATAAGGGTTGGGTACAGTTGGATGCAGAGTCAGATTAACTTCATTGACCGCTCGGAGATCCTGCACTGGGCGATATCCTGACCCATCTGGCTTCTTAACCGGGAGGAGCGGCGTGTTCCATTGCGACGAACAGGGAACTAGTATTCCTTCAGCCAGGTACTTGTCTATTACACCAGCTATTCCTATCCTGGCTTCTTTGGGGATGTGATACTGCCTGAGGCAGCGAGGCTGCGCTCCCGGCTTCAAGTCTATGATTACAGCAGTATGGCCAGTGGCAAGGCCTGGTGGATTTCCTTCTGCCCAGACGTCGGGGAACTCATCAATTAGAGGGTCCCGACAGCTCGGGCCTCGGCTTTCTTCATATAGTCGGTATTCTTCTTCTCGGGGCTTGGCTAGGGCCAATAGGCTGGACTTGCCTATTTTGAGTGTTGCCTGCCCCGAGTGCTGGAAGGCCACCCGAGCCGAAAGTTTGCTTAGCAAGTCTCTCCCTAATAGGGGAACAGGGCATTCTGGCATGTAGAGAAATTCATGTCGAACGTGATGGCCCCTGAGCTCAAATGTCCGGGCCTGGCAAAATCTCCTGGCTCCTCCCAACTGTCCAGTGGCCCCTATGATGGAGACCCCCCGGTCCAAAAGCGGGGCCACAGGTATGATGACTACTGAATGTTCAGTTCCCGTGTCTACCATAAAAGTCAATGGTTGGCCCCCTATTGTAGCCTTGACCATGGGCTTGTGGGGGCCTAATTTCATAGAGCCCGGTCCCCCTCATTCTGTGTCTAACCCGGCCAGGCTGAGGATCCCGGGTGCAGGTGGGGCTGCTGAGTTTTCTTTTCGCTTTCTGTTCGGACATCCATGCTTCCAGTGCCCTCTCTCTTTGCAATAGGTGCACTGATCCTTTTCTACCTTGAAATGTCCCCTCTGTGGACCTTTGCTCTTGTCGGGGCGGTTAGAGCTGCAGCAAGCAGAGCCGCCTTTCTCTTTGCTTTTTCTAAGGCAGCTGTCTTGACTGCCTCCTCCCTATTGTTATATGCTTTATTTGCCACTTCTACAAGTTGGCTGATATTCATACCAGCAAATCCCTCTAATTTCTGCAGCTTTTTCCAGATGTCCAGGGCTGACTGGGTTACAAAGGCCATGTTAATCATTCTCTGGCTGTCAGGACTCTCCGGGTCAAAAGGGGTGTAGACCCTATAGGCCTCCGTCAGCCTCTCCAGAAAATCTCCGGGGCACTCTTCTGCCCTTTGCATGATATTTGAGACCTTGGTCATGTTGGTGGGTTTTCTGGCCCCAGCCCGGACCCCTTGCAGGATGGCCTCCCGATATCGACCTAGGGCCGCCCTTCCTTGATCTGTGTTATGGTCCCAGTCCAGCTGCTCTTCAGGTGCGGCAGCCCTAGCATACTGAGAGGGGTCTAAAGTGCCAGGCGGGGCGTGGGCCTCTAAGTAGCGATGGGCCCCCTGCAAGATTTTCTGCCTCTCTTCTGTGTTAAAAAGGGTTAGCAGGAGCTGCCTGCAGTCATACCAAGTGGGCCTATGGGTCTGCATTATTGATTCCATCAGATCTATTAACACCTGCAGTTTCTCCGAATAAGAGGGTGTATGGTGCTTCCAGTTTAGGAGGTCAGTCATGGTAAATGGCTGATAGTAAAGGACAGTCGGATCTGGCTGGTAGGTACCATCTTCCCTCAACTGGGGTGGCCCCTGCTGCTCCCTCAGAGGCATCTGAAGGGCCTGATGTCCTCTTAAACGTGTTGCGATAGGGGGTGTCGGGGCCCCTGCTGGCCCCTGGCCTTCCGCAGATTGTGGGGAGCTTGGCGGGGTATCTGGGGGTGGCCCCAGGGGAGCTGTTGGTGGCCCATGGTATGGAGGAGGTTGAAAAGGCTGAGGTGGATCATCCTCTGGGTGACCCTGATAGATGGGATGTTTTAAGCCTTTTGGGAGGAGAGCCTGAGCTTGAGGCTGATTGCGGTGCCCACAGCATGATCCTGACCTCCTCTGGCCTGACACTCTGGACTGCTTCGGAGCCATCCTTGCACACTGCTGGAGCCACCTGGGCATATCCTGTGCTAGTTCCTGCCACCTATCTATGTAGATGTACTGATCTTGGTGTCCTGGCTTGCCTGTAACTATGAGGTGAATCGCTCTAATGATCCCCAAGTTCAGGGTTCCCTCAGGGGGCCAGCCTACCCCGAAGGTGGGCCATTCAGAGGAACAGAAAGCTTCTAACTGGCCGGGGTCCATTGATGGGTCTTGACCCCAGAATCAGTAAAAATTTTGCAACATACAGTCCAAAACAGTTGACAGTTCCCCACCCATTCTCTCCCGCCCTTCGATGCAGACAAACAAAGGGTTTGGGGACTTCTGCTTGCCCGCCTAGCCTGTCCTCTTGCGAAGGACTTAGATCGATCTTAACTAAGGTTGCCCATGTCATGATTCGGGTTATCCATCCAGCCGTTATGCCATATGATTGATCCAGGAATCACAGGTTAGGGCCCACTGATGCTCCGTAGGCTGACGCCCATGGAGCCACAAACACATTCACTCTCTTTCACACACACAGTTTCACAGAGTTTATTACTTTTCCCTCCCCGAGAAAGGGAAATCTGGTCTGGATATTGATGCCACTAGGGCCTGAGTTCCCTCCTGAGAGAGAGAAACCTGGTAGGGATGTCTGAGGCCACTGGGGCCTAAAAAGGGTGATCAGCCCTCTTTTCTGGTCTTGGGTCCAGTCCCCAGGGCACTTACCAATTTGGCGCCTCCGATCGTTCGTGCTCTGTTGTTCCCCCTTTGCCTGGGTCTTAGAGCAGGCAGGGATACGGCATGGAAGCCTCCGTCCCAGGAAGCCCGAAATGACCGGGGCACGTGCTCCTTCCAGGAAGCAGGGCTTCCTCGCTGAGCACTGCTGCCTTCACCGGAGGCAAGAATGCCTGCTTCATGTGAGTGTCGTTTCCCGGTCAGGGAACCAAAATGTTACGGAAGAAATGACTCAACATGCAGTTGGATGGCAGAGCATGACCCTTTATTAACGTGCACGGGCCCAGAGGAGTACAGACCCCAAATTCTGAGCCCTGAACCTTGGCCAAGCAGGGCTTTTTATGCTCTCCAGACACCCTATCCTACGTGACAAAAGCAGGAGGTACAGAAGCTGATGCGAAAAATAACTCTAGCCTTGAGGTATCCTTATCGGAAACTGGGTATACAGAAGCCAAAGCAGAAGTTATGACTACCTAACTGAAACCTGACCATTTTGCAGTTTTTAAGTAACCTAAACAAAACTCTTTCCCAGTTCCCAGTCCCTCTTCTGGGTCACTTTGTCCTAGTTGACTTTTCCTCTATACCAGGACATCTTTAAACATCCCAACATCCAAATTACAGGGGTATCAGAAGGGGAAGAGAAAGAGCAACAAGTGGAAAACTTATTTGAACAAATAATAAAAGAGAACTTCCCCAATCTGGCAAAGGAAATAGCCTTCCAAGAAGTCCGGGAAGCTCAGAGAGTCCCAAAGAAGTTGGACCCAAGGAGGAACACATCAAGGCACATCATAATTACATTAGCCAAGATTAAAATGAAGGAGAAAATTCTAGAAGCAGCGAGGGATAAGGCGGAGTCACCTACAAAGGAGTTCCCATCAGACTGTCAGCTGATTTCTTAAAAGAGACCTTCCAGGCAAGAAGGGGCTGGAAAGAAGTATTCCAAGTCATGAAAGTCAAGGACCTACATCCAAGATTGCTCTATCCAGCAAAGCTGTCATTTAGAATGGAAGGGAAGATAAAGTGCTTTTCAGATAAGGTCAAGTTGAAGGGGTTCATCATCACCAGACCCTTATTATATGAAATGTTAAAGGGACTTATGTAAGAAAAAGAAGATAAAAAATAGGACAGTAAAAAGACAGCAAACTCACAGATATTAACAACCACACCTAAAACAAAAGCAAACTAAGCAAACAAGTAGACCAGGATCAGGAACACAGAAATGGAGATCACATGGAGGGTTTGCAACAGGGGAGTGGGAGGAGGAGAGAGGGAGAAAAGGTACAGAGAATAAGTAGCACTGACGGTGGGTAGAAAATAGATAGGGGGAGGGCAAGAATAGTGTGGGAAAAGTAGAAGCTAAAGAACTTATTAAACATGGATATGAACTAAAGGGGGGAATGTGGGTGGGAGAGGATGTGAAGGGTTGAGCGGAATAATGGGGGAGAAATGGGACAACTGTAATAGCATAATCAATAAAATATAATTAAAAAATAAATAAATGACATGGACAAACTGTGTATGCTGTTAAATGAAAAAAAAAAAAAAAAGAATTAGAGAAAACTTGGAAGTTCCAGCCAAGATGGAGGCATAGGTAAAAATGCTGTGCTTCCTTGCACAACCTAAAGAAGGATAACAACCAATGTAAAAACAATAAACACTCAGAAGTGCCAGAAAATCAAACTACATGAAACTCTGACAACCAAGGAGTTAAGGAAACATTCACCCAGACCAGTAGGAGGGGTGGAGCTGGGCAGCTGAGGGGAGAGGACAGAGGCAAGGCAGCAGACTGTGCAAGTAAAGCAGGGCTTGCTGAAAGGGAAACTACAGACTCAAAGCTAGCTGTAAACTACTGAGGGGGTTGCCATGGAAAGAGAAACTCCCAGTCTCACAGGAGAGTTCATTGGAAAGTGGGGCTAGAGCAGAGCAAGAGGGAAGCATTGTTCCCTTTCTGACCCCTCCCCCACAGATAGCACCACAATGCAGTGAAATGGGTTGCCCCATCCTGGCGAATATGTAAAGCTCCACCCCCTTACAACATAACAGATGTGCCAAGATAAAGAAATATGGAAGAACAGATCAAAACACCAGAAAAAGAGCTAAAGAATGAAGAGATAGACAACCTATCTGATGCAGCTTTCAAAACACTGGTAATCAGGATGCTCATAGAACTGATTGAGTTTGGTTGCAAAGTGAAGGAACAAATGAAGGTTACACAAAGTGAAATAAAGCAAAATATACAGGGAACCAACAGTGAACAGAAAGGAACTGGGACTCAAATCAATGATTTGGAACAAAAGGAAGAAATAAACATCCAACCAGAACAGAATGAAGAAACAAGAATTGAAAAAAAAATGAAGAAAGATTTTGGAACCTCTGGGACAACTTGAAGTATTCCAATACCTGAATCACAGGGGTGCCAGAAGGAGAAAAACAACCACAAGAAATTGAAAACTTATTTGAAAAAATAATGAAGGAAAACTTCCCCAATCTGGCAAAGGAAGTAGATTTTCAGGAAGTCCAGGAAGCCCAGAGTCCCAAAGAAATTGGACCCAGGGAGGAACATACCAAGGCACATCATTAAGTTACCCAAGATTAAGGATAAAGAGAGAATCCTAAAAGCAGCAGGAGAAAAGGAGAGAATTACCTACAAAAGAGTGTCCACAAGGCTATCAGCTGATTTCTCTAAAGAAACCTTGCAGGCAAGAAGGGGATGTAAAGAAGCATTTGAAGTCATGAAAGGCAAGGACCTACGTCCAAGATTACTCTCTCCAGCAAAGCCACCATTTCGAATGGAAGGGCAGATAAAGTGCTTCCCAGATAAGGTCAAGTTAAAAGAGTTCATCATCAGCAAGCTATCATTACATGAAACGTTAAAGGGACTTATCTAAGGAATAGAAGAACATCAAAAACTATGAACTGTAAAATGACAGCAAACCCACAACTATCAACAACTGAACCTAAAAAACAAAAACAGAAACTGAGCAAACATCTAGAACAAGAACAGAACCAGAGAAATGGAGATCACATGGAGGGTTTTCAGTGGGGAGGGGAAGGGGAAGAATGGAGAGGGGGAAGGTGCAGGGAATAAGAAGCATAAATGATAGGTACAAAATAGACAGGGGGCAGTTAATAATAGTAAAGGAAACAGAGAAGCCAAATAACTTATGTGTACAATCCATGGACATGAAGTAAGGGTAGGGGGAAGGCTGGTGGGCTGGGGGGTGCAGGGTGGAAGGGGATAAAGGCAAGAAAAAACTTGCAAAACTGTAATAGCATAATCAATAAAATATACTTAGAAAGAATTAAAGAAAACTTCCAAGATGATTGATGATTGGAGCTAATGTGGATAAAGTGCCTGGGCCCAAACTTAGTTATTCTTACTCCAAAAAATATCCCTCTTTCCTCTGCTAGGTATGCCAGAATGTAAAAATCCTGTGGAGCATCTCTCAGTCCTATTCTCTGGATTTGTACTTCCCATTGTGACATGTGAATCTGTATGAAGTTAGAAGGAAAAAGGAAACTTGAGACAAGGAGGAAGGTCACTTTTACCATAAGATCAGAAATGCTTTTTTTCTTTTGCAATGTCCTTTCCCATGTCTTTTGTCCAGTCATCCCCTTCTTGTCCTTCAAGACTTAGATCAATCCAATCATTTTTTCTTGGGAATTATTCCCAGACTCCCTTATGCTGAATTCAATGCCCCTTCTCTGAAAACCCCTCCCAAATATTTTGTGCTTACATCTATCTCTTTATTCAGCATAATCCCTTATAAGCATTTGGCATATAGCAAGTACTTAATGAATGTCTATCCAAGGAATAAATAAAATCATTACATGGCACATAAATACCTTGTTGGCTTTTCTGTCTAGCCTCATTTCTCCCTATCCATCTCCTTACCCTGCTTAATTTATTGCACTCCAGTACCCCAAACCATACACTTGCTACTCCAAAAATACTATGCTGTTTGTGGACCCTGGAATCCTCAGAATCTCCAGGCCTCCATCTTTGCACATGCTGCTTCCTCTGTATGGCATGCTTTCTCACCAACTTTCAAACACTTAATCCTCTTTTGGCAGAGGCTGTGAATTTGGCAGTTTAGAGCATAGGCTCTGAAGCCAGGCTCCCTGAGTTTAAATTCTAGCTCTGGTTATTAGCTGTGTGACACCAGAAAAAATATCTAACTTCTCTGGGTTTCTGTTTCCTTATCTATAAAATAAGGCTAATAAAAGTACCTACCTAATAGACTTACTACAGAGATTAATTGAGTCAATACATTTAAATTGTTTACAAGTGTACCTGGTACACGGTAACCTCTATATAAGTGTTTGCTGTTATCATTTAAGTTTTAGCACAAACACTACCTCTTTTGTGTAAGCTGGGATCACAAATGGATAGCTTGCAGGCTATGTTTTATTAGGACCATATGGTATGCTTACATTTTTTTAAATTAAAATGCCTTCCAGTTTAGAATAATCTTCGCCACCCCCTGCAATCATCTGTTTGATTCATTTGCCTGGTACAGAAGCTTTGGGTATGCAATCTTGAGTAAGCATATCTCTTTCCTTACTCCTTCAGAGAGAATCTCAGGAACTCAATACACATTTTCATTAAAGCAGTTCTATGGACTTTTTTTCTTGCCTGAGTCTTCACTCCACTGTGAACTTCTTTAGTATAGGAATGGTGATCTCAGTATTGCCGGTATTTAGAATGGTGCCTTATACAAAGAAGTGCTCAATAAATAAATACTTGTTGAATGACTGACTGAATGAGTGAAAGGAAATGAATAGTTTAGGTAGCCTTAACCCCTATTGTCAATGAAGAACAGGCCTCTGGAGAGAACTATAGGGTTTCTTCTCAGGCAAGCTTAAAATTTAAAAGCCATCCATAGACAGCTTTCTGGTCCTGGCTGGGAAATTTAAAGAGCTCTCTTTAACCTCTTTCCTCCAAGGCCACATCTTCTCTTGTTACGGAAGAAACGACTCAACATGCAGTTGGATGGCAGAGCATGACCCTTTATTAACGTGCATGGGCCCAGAGGAGTACAGACCCCAAATTCTGAGCCCCGAACCCTGGCCGAGCAGGGCTTTTTATGCTCTCCGGATGCCCTATCCTACATGGCAAAAGCAGGAGGTACAGAAGCTGATGCGAAAAATAACTCTAGCCTTGAGGTGTCCTTATCGGAAGCTGGGTGTACAGAAGCCAAAGCAGAAATTATGAGTACCTAACTGAAACCTGACGGTTTTGCGGTTTCTAAGTAACCTAAACAAAACTCTTTCCCAGTTCCCGGTCCCTCTTCTGGGTCACCTTGTCCTAGTTGACTTTTCTTCTACACTCTAACTGTCATTAATGGGATCAAACTAATGGGACCTAGCCACAAAGGCAAAAGAAGCAAACACAGCACAGCTCCTTTTGCCTTTGTAAGTAATTTGGACATTGTCAGGATAAGAGCTGAAGTCTCCTAAAATGAAAACACATGCATGCTTTTTTTTATGATAAGAAACTCAGAGTTTACACAAAATTGCCCCCAAACAACATTCAGTCCTTAAAATGATGCATTGCTTTCCCCAAGAAAGTGGGGAGTGCGTCCATATATATCACATGTTTTGGACCCTAGGCTGTGTGGCCCAGCATACAAGTTTAAGGGCAGGACAGCCTTCTTAGATTTACTTTACTTTGTGCTTGAAAGATGCATCTTTAAATAGGTGTAAATACGTTTGAGAGAGGATATCATGCTTCCCTAGTGGTAACAGTGTGATCCAGTGGAAGAGTGGAATCAGACAAAGTTGAGTTGGAGCCTATGGCAAACAGACCCTTAAGGTGGCAACCATGATCACCACTTCCTGGCATTTATGCCGTTTCATAATCCCCTCCCCTTGAGTAGGGGTGTAATCTAAGGACTTGCTCCTAACCAATAGAATATGGCAAACATGATGGGATGTCATTCTCATGTTTACACTATATTTTATATAATACCATCTTGTTAGTAGACTTGTTCTCTTTCCCCTTGCTGGCTTTGAAGAACAAGCTGCCATGAATCCTACAACCACAAGGAATTGAATCCTGCTAACAACCACATAAGTGGGGGAGCAGAATGTTCCTTAGTGGAGCTACCAGATGAGAACCCAGCCCTGGCCAACACTTTGGCTGTGGTTTTGCAAGACCCTAAGCAGAGGACTCATCTAAGCCATGCCCGACTTCAATGAAAGAAATTGTGAGATAAATGTGTGGTGTTGTAAGAATTTGTGCTGCTGAATTTGTATAATTTGTTACATAGCATAGAAAGCTACCCAGCAGCCCAGTGCAATGTCACACAACTTTTCTTACCACTCACCTCATTCCCAAATTCTCAATTTACAGAAGTCAGCTTCAAAGGACCTTGTCCAATATTCTGATTACTCCTGGATCACTGCCTGAGGCCATAGGGGTTATATGAGGACATGATGATCTGTAGCTCTTGCCAGGTGGAGCAGAAGGCTGCTAACAACTGAGGGAGGGTTGAGTTTCTTTCAAAACAGACCAGAAGTTCATATGCTCACTCACAGCTATTCAATCTTGTGACCTGAGCTAAGGAAAAAAGATTTGTTGCATGCTGGGGATACTAGACCACAAGTACAGGTTGATCACCCAACCTGTTGTTCCTTTAAACAGCAGAAATGTAGGGGTTGGTCACCTACCTCTTCAGATACCCTGCTACAATCCCATTCTGCTACATAGCTTGGCATAGTGCATGGCATTGAAGACCCTACATGA
This sequence comes from Anoura caudifer, assembly GCA_004027475.1. Lineage (NCBI taxonomy): Eukaryota > Metazoa > Chordata > Mammalia > Chiroptera > Phyllostomidae > Anoura > Anoura caudifer. Next base: position 4,365 of record PVKU01016001.1, on the reverse strand, counting down.
TTTGCCCCCTGCCCATCTCTTCTTGGGCCTCCATCCAGGTATACTCCAGTTCTTCCTCAAATACTGGTTTATGATCTTCTCTTAGCCATTTGCACTTTATCATGGAACAGAGAAAGTAATAATAATTAATAATAATAATAAATAATGGCAGCATATAACACTTATGTGCTAGGTACATTTCTGAGTTTATTACACTTATTAATCCATTCATTTATCACCATGACAATCATATTAGATATGTACTGATATTATCATCTGCATTTTATGAATGAGGATATAAAGGTTCAGGTCATACTGCTAATATTTAGTGATTTGAACACAGATACATTAAGCATGAAAGCCATGCTCTAAATCATCATGCTCCTTTGCTTTTTGTTTGCCTATTTCCCCTACAAGACTATGTGTTCTTTATGGGCAGCAATTTTGTGCCTGGTGCCTAGTACAGTGCTTAGCACATAGTAGTGATTAGTGAATGTTTATTGGATGAGCAAATAAGTGAATACATAGTGAAAAGAGCACACAGTTTGGAGTCAGAAAATTTAGTGCTTAACCTAGTGTCTATCATTTAACAATTTTTGTGGCTTTCAGTGAATGAGTTGACTTTTCAATCCTTTAAGTCTGAATAGCATCATGTTTACACATGTGGACTCTGGAGCCAGGCTGCCTATGTTCAAAATAATGCACCATCACTTACTGGCCCTGCGACCTTGGGAGAGTCCTTTATATTTTCTGGGCCTCAGTTTCCCAATCTTTAAAATTATGATAATTGTAATAACTAGGTTATGAGGTTATTGTAAGGAAAATAGGAGTTAACACATACACAGTGTTTAGAACATGGCAAATGCTTGATGAATGTCAGTCATTAATGTTATTACCATGCTTTAGTGTTTTTCACATACAAAAATGGGGATAAGAATATTTATTAAAACAATTTCTATCCTCACCTGAGGATACTTTTTCATTGCTTTTAAAGATGGAGGAAGGGAAAGAAAGAAACACTGATGTGAGAGAAGCATCAATTGGCTGCCTCCCATATGTGCCAGGACTGGGAATCAAATCTGCAGCCTTTTGAGTATGGGACAATGCTCCAACCAACTGAGCCACACCAGCCAGGGCAAGGATAAGAATATTTATCTCAACAGGTTGTCACATGAGGATGAAATGAGGCAATGGATATGGAAATGTCCTGTTATCTTAACAACACAGTATAGATGCTAAAACTAAACTTAGAAAATGCCTCAAGTCATTTGTTCAGAGCCTGAAGCTCAGATTCTGTGTAGCTTAGCTTCACGCTCACAGGTGAGTGGCAGCAACACCCTCCCCCCAAATGTTGGATACAGCTACTAAGGTTGGCCCTGCCACTGCCAAAAGGTCCATGACTCTTAGGTTGTTTGTGGGCATGGCATTATATAAATAGATGTGTAACTTCTCTTGTGTGGCCTATGAGCTATAAAGTCTGTTGGATATCTCGAATTTACACCAATAAGAGGCCAGGAGGTGGTCAGGGCTTGGCAGGAAGAGTCTTGGGGTACAGGAAGAAACATACTCCATCAAGTGACATGACAAAAAAGGACCTGTGAAACTTTAGGAAAAATTTCCACTAAGTGCATGGTAGGTCTCCACTGAGAGAGGGACATGACAGAGGCACAGAGCAAATGAAGAACTTCAATTAGATAATGTTTCAGTTCAAACTACAAATTGTCTGCCTCGGACATCATGAGTAAGAGAAGTAGGGAGGACAATAATGAGTCAAGCAGTGGTCCAGCAACCCTGGTTTCCCAAAATAAAAGGAGCAGGGAGGGAAATAAATGTTCTGGGTTACTGTATAGAAAAGGCCTGAGAAGATGATTACAGTTTACACATACTAGGATTCCCAGGAACAGGGGTGACTAGATTTTGCTCAGGCTGTGCCCCTCTTTGGTCTGCTTAGGACTAGTGCCTTATCCACCTAGCACTACTGAAGGCAAGAGGAATCCAATCATTTCAAGGGAGAAAAACACATTTTTTAACAGTGAGGAAAAGGTAAAGTGTCTGGAAAATCCCTACTTGGGTTCTCAGAGCTCCTACTACTGGCAGCTACTGACAGAAGTTTGAGTGGGAAGATGCAAAGGAGAGGGAAGGGTAACCAGGAAGTTTGAGTGGGAAGGTGCAAAGGAGAGGGAAGATGCAAGGGAGAGATTTGTTAACAGACTGGGCTGATGGACTGATATAAAGGAGGCTGGGCTGACAAGAAGAAAGGGCAATGCCTGCACTAGAACCAGAGAAAGAGTAAGTGGAGGTTGCAGACATTTTTCCCATGTGGAGGTGGAAGAAAATTTTGCAGTATTTTCCTATTGTTTTGTAATGTCTAAAGTGACTAGTCTAGGGATGGCCACATTTACTAGCAAAGGGGTTTCTAGGAGAAGTCTTAGGGGGGTTTAAAAAACATAGGTGACTTTAGACTGGACATAAGGGCTACACTATACATACTAAGTGATTTTAATGTGATTTCAACAAAAATATATAGCTAAAACTATGTGTCTGGCTGCTTGACTGGTTTGTACTACATCCACTGCTTATCAACTAGATTTTAATCTGGATTTTCTGAGCACTTAATTGAGACACAGCCTCAGTAGAAGGGGTGTATAGTAGACACAAGAGATTGAGACCTAATCTATGCTATCAGTTGGGAAGATAAACCAAACCTTTGTGTTCCATTACAAAATGTACTAAAAGGCCACATAAGTGGGCTCAGAGACCCCAGGAAGTCCAAAGTGAACTGAACTGCTGGACCTTGAATAATGGTTAGATATGTTAGGGTGGAAAATGGAAAGGGCAGGAAATGAAGGTGAGATGATACTCCAGGCAAGGGAACAACTTAAGTAAAGGTTTGGAGGCTAGAATGAGCATAGCCTGTTTCAGATATATGATCCTGAAGCAACATAACATTATGGCCGATATTCAAAACACTTCCTCTATTTTTCAATCAAACAGAGGTTTGGCTATATAGATGGATGGATAGATGATAGATAGATAGATGATAGATAGATAGATAGATGATAGATAGATAGATAGATAGATAGATAGATAGATAGATAGAGGCCTGGGCCAAGAACAAAGTAATATTCATTTATTTTGGATTTGTCATTAACTCACTACATACTAATTCACTAATTTACTATGACCTTGAACAGATCATTTACTCTCTGTGGCCTCTGCTTTCCCGTTTGCAACAAAATGGGGGGTACCCAGACTCTTTTTTTGTTTTTCTGTATTTAATTATATTTTATTAATTATGCTACTGGGGCTGTCCAAATTTTTTCCCTTTGCCCCCTTCCAGTCAGCATTCCCCACTCCCTTAGGCAATCCCACACCATTGTTCATGTCCATGGGTCATGCAGATAGGTTCTTTGGCTGCTCCATTTCCTATACTGTACTTTACATCCCCATGGCTATTCTATAACTACTTGTTTGTTCTTCTTAATCCCCTCACTTCTTCACCCATTCCCCCACACCTCCCTCCCATCTGGCAACCATCAAAATGCTCTCCATATTCATGATTCTATCTCTGTTCTTCTTGTTTGCTTAGTTTGTTTTTTTAGATTCAATTATTGATAGATATGTGTTTTCCTCAGTGCCACCCTGCATGAGCTATAAAGCAATCTGAGATGGCTGCTACTTGTAGTGGGCTTGGAGATTCCCAGGCAAAACAAGCTGTGAATCTAGTCTGGCTGCTGCTAGTGCTGGGCCTGCAGCCACTTAAAAAGAGGTATGGAGGCAGGGGGCTCACTGAGTCTGGCTTTTGCTGGTTTGAGAGCATTTAGGAAATTGTGAGGCATGGACCAAGACCAGCCACTCATGTGGAAAAGCAGCTTGGGTGGGCCTACAAGTTGAGTGGGTTGGCATGTCTAGGGATGTTCAGGGAGGGAAAACAGTGTTAGCCAGGTTGATGGAGTCTCAGATATGGCACCAGACTGCCGGCTCTGTTGGGGGAGGGTTTAGAAAAGGGATGATAGCCTCTGTTCACCTTGATGCCAGACACTTCTGTTCCTCCCTGTATGCCACTGGTGCCTTTCAACCTGCTACCCTGGTGCTGGAGCTCAGAGGGAGTGAGTCTGAGTAAGTTCATGTGTGGATTCTTTTTTTTTTTTTGTGGTAAAATATTTTTTTTTCAATTACAGTTGACATTCAACATTATTTCAAGTGTACAGCATGGTGGTTAGACAATCATATACATTAAAAAGTGATCCCCCAATATTTCAAGTACCAACCTAGCACTATCTGTAGTTACTACAATATTATTGATTATATTCCCTATGCTGTGCTTTTTATCCCCATGACTATTTTTTAAATTAAATTTTATTTTAATTGTTGTTCTTATACAGT
>PVKU01016000.1:0-16229 GCA_004027475.1 Anoura caudifer | reverse complement strand
TTGCAGGTTCAGGCAGCTGCTGTCACCACCAAGATAGGGCCCTGAGGTGACAGGGCCCTACCCACACCCTGCCCTGTCACCTCAGGTCCCCAATACCATTTAGGCTTCCAGATTCCAGATCCCAAAGGTCTATACCTGAGGAACAGTTTGGATGATGGTGAAGAAACGGAAGATAACTAGTCCGAGCCACAGGGAATGGTTTAATTTATACCTTTTACATATTTGGAAATATGTTCATGGGCCTCTTGCCCTGGACTCTGCAAACGTTGGGAGAAGGCCAATAGCTCCCCACATCATCTCACAGATGCCTTTATCTTTTGTTTATAGAGTTTCAAACTGCAGACACACTCTCCAGCCCAGTACTATCCCTCCTGAAACACACTCACCTCCCCCTCCCTCCCCGGAGATTGCCACCACCATTTTTTTTGATGCCTGTCGTTCTCTTGCAGATTTTTATGATTTGGCTCAGTCTTTACAAATCCCGATCGATAATATATAGTGTGGTTTTACGACAGTGTAATGTCATCTGTTATAACATGGTAATACTGTAATATTGCATATTACAGAATTTTTGATAGTGGTAACATTGCATATATCACCCCGCAACATTTTTTTGCTTCTTGTTTTGCAAAGAAAATACACTAACATAATATTTTTGCATTCCACAACTCTCTCCTTGTTATTTCACTAAAATGTTTTTTTACTGGTTTTCTCCTCACAATTTCTCTATTCTCTCTTTCCTTTAAACCTATTATCAGATAAATGTTGGTTTCCTGGCTTGTTTATCTGCATATCTCACATTTTCCACTATTTTTATTCTGGACTTTATATTTATTTCCTCCTCCATGTCGTTTAGTAACACTGTTTTTTTTGTTTGTTTGAAATAACTAATTTTTAAAACAACTTTTTCTTGTGCTCTCTCAATCCTCTTTTAAAGCAGCCCGTTCTACTTTAATGGATTTACTCTTTGTTCACCCCAATCTAAGTATGGATATTAGAGTTCTGTAGTTTCCCCTGATTGTCAGAGTGATTTCCGGTGCCTTTAATATCATTCATTCTCTGTGTTCCACAAGGCTTTTCTCTCCTGCACTGCTGAGGTTCAAGGTGACTTGTGATTCTTGGTTGCCAGGCCATGTTTGTAAACCAAAGGTGCAGTAACCCATGCAGGTGGCTGGTGTGGGAACGCCAGCCACGGGGCAGGCTCTTGTCTGATGGGGCTTCCTGTGCGTGGTAACGCTCACCGCCATTCTTTGCCTGTGCTCGGACTGCTTCACGGCCACCTTCCTGTGAGGTTGCACCAGCAAGGTTCAGCCCTTCCCGAACCTCCAGCTTCCTTGGACTGTTTCTAGGTTCAAAATTGGACTCTCAACCTTCCTAAGTATATATATTTTTTTTTTAAAGAAACAGGTCTTAGCGCTGGCTGGTGTGGCTCAGTGGACTGAGCGCCAACCTGCAAACCAAAGGGATGCTGGTTTGATTCCCAGTCAGGGCACATGCCTGGGTTGCGGGCCACATCCCCGGTAGGGAGCGGGCGAGAGGCAACCACACATTGATGTTTCCCTCCCTCTATTTCTCCTTCCCTTCCCCTCTCTCTAAAAATAAATAAATAAATATTTCTAAATATTAAAAAAAAAGAAACCGGTCTTAAATAAACTCTATGTCATGATAGCCATTTGCTTTGTAATCATACAGATGGATGTGCAGAGGTGTAGGAATTCGGTGTCCCTACAGATAATTCAGCCTTAGATACCATGAATTAAATACAATGAATTCTGCCCAACAAGCCTGCTCCTGGGATGACATGGCAGTGCTCTCTGACTGTGGAGTACTCCTATTCTCACATTCCAAGTTCACATTTGAGGACACAAAGATATGGGTTGCCAAACGCTTTTGCTAATGGGTGTTCTCTTATTTTAAATAGTTTTATTTCAATAAAATTTAAAAAATAAAATAAAACAAAATAAACAAACAAAATCAGGTTGTTTGTGAAGCTTTTTCACTGCCTGAAAGACAGTGTATACTGCTCCCGACATCCTGAGCAATAAAATATGATGCCCATGAGAATGTTTTACTATCCAAGCTGCTCAGAATCACCCTCTGCCAATCAACCCTACATCCAGTAGCCAGCCACACGGGCCTCCGGAGAGCTAGCTAACTTCCTGCTGATAGCCTGGCTGCATTCCAATACCCCGGGATTATACATTCCGACAAATTATCTCAAACAAAGACGGCTTTGCAGGAGACACTGATGAGACCATGCAAGAAGCCAGCTGTGATGTGGGTGGGGAATCCACGCTTCGCCGTCGCGTGGAAGGCTGGGTTTTGTTGGCTCTCCCTGCCTGTCAGTTGGGCATGGATCACAGGTGTCTCTCTGCCAGCTCTCAGGGGCCGTGAGGACCTACTAGGGTTTTCTACGTACTTTCAAGCAGTTTTCACACATCCTGCTACCTGGAAACAAACTAAATCAGAGCATCATTCCTGAAAACGTGTGGGTAGGCAAGCAGTCTTTGACCCACGAGACCCGAGCAACCCAACGTTACTTGTTGTTGAGTGCGTGGAACTGACATGCCGAGGACCAGAAGTCAACTCTCTAGACCAGCTCATAAAACCCGAGTTTGCTCGGGATCGAGAGAAGCAGCAGGAAAAGGAGCCGGTGGCTCCAGGCTTAAGGCATGACTTTGGTGATGTTTTGTGGATCACACCCTTTCCCACCCGAAGTGAGAGGCGGCACCAGGAGGGGGTCCCGTGACCTCATGGGTCGCACAGTGACTGTGTCCCGAGTCTAAGCTGTACCTGTGCCCTCTCCTAGTCATCAGTAATGTGCCTGTTAAGTTAATTTATCTTAAAAGTTAAATTTGAATTGTATCTTTCTCGCTTAAAAAGTTCGGGAACTTACTGTTTCTGTTTCCTTTGACTTAAAATGCTTTTCTCAATCCTTTGACCCTCCTTTTATTCTTAGAACTTACTTTCACTTTCCCTGTGAGGACACAACTTCTTGGCAAAGGCAATTACCCCTTCCTTATTACTACTTTGGAAACATATGAATTTTATTATAATAATAATTATTATTGAATTTCCCTTCCTAACTGTGCTGGCTCATCATGATGGATTTGCCTGACTCCTACTCAAAAGCAGGCACTGTGTCTTATTTATCTCTGCATTCCCAGAAGCCGTGGATACAGAGTTTCTTCTTCAAATTCATGATAACTACATTGCTCTGGTATTCCTCCATAGAAGTGCTGAGAAAAAATAATAATTTCATAAGTAAAATGATGAGAAAATATTGTGCTTCTCTTTGCTACAGGATTTTCCATACCATCTATAAGGTTCCATGAACAGAAATATCTGGATTGAGATGTAAATTTACTTCACAAATGACAACTTTTTGTACGCCTGTTTACACATCCTGAAATAGTGTTCTGTAAAACATGTCTAAAAACTATTAATTCTAGCTATAAAAGAGCATACATATTTTTACGGTATTATATATGATTCTTTTAAATGTGAAATTACAGAACATCATCTCTTCATTGGTTTCACATAATAAAATTCCACATTCTGTCAGAAAGTCTTTTTCTAACTGAACTATTCCACTGTTTTCTATTTAGCTGCCAGGAATTGTTACACAGTTCAACTGTAAAAGGGCTTGTTTGGACAAATTAATTGAAGGATTCATTATAGATGCCCATTCTCTACTTCCCACGGGAGTGCCAATACCACTGGGCTGATGAGTTCAGAGTGTACCCGTGGACGGTAGGGGTGTGCTTAGTACAATAATGATGTCTGACTTTCTCATGCATTCCGGAAATACCTTCAGAAACCACCTGTGACATACATGTATACGTATATGTATATGTATATGCATATGTACACGTATGCAATACCTAGATAGAAATCATAAATATTTTCTCTCCCCCTCCCCTGCCTCCTCTTTTCCCTCAGTCTTGAGAAGTGACTTCTGCAGGGACTTTCTTCCCTAGAGTGTCGCTCCCTTTTTCAGCGACACCTGAGCACCGACGGAACACCTGCTTATTTGCCCTGCCCTGCCCGGCACCAGAGTGAACCTGGAGGGGCGCTGTCCCCAGCGGGCAGGGCAGATGCAAACGCCCCCAGAGCTCGTGGCTGCTCGGCTTCCTCCCAGGGTCTGCGCAGCCAGGATGCCCGGCAGCCCCAGCAGAGCCACGGCCCCCGGCAGACACGTTCCTGAATGATGACTCCGACAGCTCAGGGAAGGATGACCAACCACCCCACACCCGACACACACACCCACTCCGCCCCCGCCCCTCTGGCCAACACCTATTTCGTTACTCGAAGCCAAGCAAGTTACGCAACACGGCCCGGGCCACACGCATGTTCTTTGTATTCTGAGGAGTCCGTATGGAAAAATAAATAAGGCCCAGTAAGTCGAACAGACTGCAGTTAGAGGGTATGTTAAAGCACCTACTTAATTATTTGAATCCAAATCTTGAAAACTGTCCATGCTATACCCTCGTTCGCCCCGTCGGGAAGATAAAGAAGAAACAGATTCTAAGCTAGAGCCACGGCATTTAGCTATGGAGTCAAAAGTAGGCAATGATTATTTCCATGAAAGCGATAAATTACATCACGACAAGATTCGAAGAAGTATTAATTACAGAAGACTTTAAAAGGAAAAAATCAAATTGCTTTTATCTTTTTTTTTTTTTTTTGCTAAAACTTCATGACCACAAAACTTCCGTTCGCCTTGGACTTTCCTTGCGCATTACCGTGGCTGCTACACTACCTAGGAAGAATGAATGCATCGAGGGCCTGCTACACGTCAGCAACGTGCTCAGTGCCTGCACACACGCACAGCAGTCCCAGAAGCAGTCGTTACCATCACGTGCACAAACGTGTCCGCCACACGATTCCTCCGTGGAAAGCAGTGTGTATTGCAGCGCTCTTCCAGCCTGGAATCGGGGTCTACCTCATCCTCATTCCCCAAAGAAAATCAGTGTAATTAGAAATAAATGAATCATTTATTCAATAATTAATAAAGGAGACAGAACAGAATTAATTAAATACATGCTATACAGTAAAATACAGTAAATTCTGTATTTAGAAACCTATGTTTCGCCAGTTACTCCTCACGTAGCTCTGTCGTCTCTCTCAGAGCTTCAGCCGAGAAATCTCCCCATTCTCTTGGTCAGTCTCCTCCTCGGTATCTCCGACCCCCACTCTTCTGCCCTGGCAACTCCGCAGCTTTTATTTTATTTTTATAGGATATTTTATTTATTGTTAGACAGAGGAGAAGGGAGGGAGAAAGAGAGAGAGAGAAATATCAATATGTGATTGCCCCTTGCACACTCGCCCTGCTGGCAACCTGGCCCGCAACCCAGGCCTGTGCCCTGACTGGGAATCAAACCGACGACCCTTTGGTTCATAGGCTGAGTGCTCCACCCACTGAGCCATAGCAGCCAGGGCTAACTCCATAGCTTTTATAGGCTCTTTCAGTTTCCTCATTCACAAATGTGACTCCCCTTTGTCACAGGCACATAATAAGAGACTCTAAATTACTTGCCCACAGTCTCACAAGTTGTAAGTAATAGAGCTTATTTTCAAACCCCGGTCTGTCTTGAGACAAGGCCAACCATTTCTCTATTTTCATGGGGCTACTTATAAAAAATAAAAAATATATATTTGTTTGGCATTTAAAACACACTACTTGAAAATAATTAAAAAACAAAAATGAACTGAAGATGCAAGTCTAGCTATATCAGGCACATAAATGGGGAATGCAGTACCAGGCTTTTGTACCCATTTTCCTTGCATGAAATCTAATGGCCAATCATGTGTTCTAAACTTTTTAACTATTTGAAAATATTATCTGACCTGGAAATTTCTCCTCAATACTGAAGATGTATCCTCGGTGACGTCTTCTCTGTGCGACCCTCTCAGGATCCTCCACTTAAATTTTGTCTCCATTCTCTGGCACCGGATGCCTCTAAAATGTTGGTATTAACTCATAGGCTGCCTTCCATTGACTATAAGATCTCTACCTCTAAACCATTTTTTAAAAATGATGTTTGATTCTGGTGTCATGCCTGGCATCAGCATCTATCAATACATGCTTTTTTGGATAAATGCTAGCACAAACCACACTGGCACGCGCAGCTGAGGCGTGGAAGGGAACAGAGCTCGCCTAGCCTGAGCAGATGTCTTCAAGGCAGGGCTAACGTGCCAACTCATTCTCAGAGCTGAGAGGCAAATTTCCCCGATGAGTCTAAAATGAGGAAAAGGAAGAAAGAGCCAGAAACTCTGCACAATCAAACATGAAACTCTGCATGATCAAACGCTTCAAACACAACATTTTGAGTCCTTGATGACAAGCTAGGGCTTATATCATTTAAATTATGCACAGGGAGATGATTTATTCTTTAGTGGTGCATTAATTATCGAAGTAGATGACAAATCCTTTTGTTGATTCTCTTCATGGTTAGTTGTAGAGCATGCAGTTGAGTCACTTGGACGTAAAGAGTTAATTACCACAACTGTCTAAGACTACCTGACCCAGAATGGCCCTAATTTTTAAAAGAGCATTTGAGTAGAGACTGTCGCTTAGAATCTGTCTGACAGGAGATGCCGATTATGACCAGCAGCCAGCATGCATGGAAAGAAAAGACAGAATTATAAGTAGTATGGTAGCTTGAAGGCAAACGGTAATGTCTTACTCCCTTAAATTTATAGTTTGAAAGTTTGGCAGCATCGTTTCATCATTTGTTCTTTTGAATCATCAAAAGAAAAGAGAAACCCATGTTCAAATGCGCCATGGAAAAATATTTCAACGCTCAACATGAGCACATTCTGATTATTGAGTCCTTTTTATTCTCTCTTTTCTAGCGTGGGGAAGATCAACTCCACCACTGTCCCCTGGTTTTCCAAACAGCAATAGATACGGACAGACCCATTTGAAACCAGTCAGAAGTAAAGTGCTGTCTCATTCTCACGCATAAGGGCACATACACTGTTGTAAGTAACATCGTGAATTCAAGGGACAAAATTGGACTGGTCATTGTGTGCCTACAAGAGCCATCCTTAGCTTTGTAACCAGGCAAAATTCACTCTGTGTTGCCACACTTGCATCAGGAAGGAATTCCATCGTGACCTTATTATATGGTGGCTACTGTACTGTGGCCTAAAAGTAATGGACAACATACAAAATCATCGCAGGGTTTTTATCAATAGCATAGTCGCCAGTTTGTGTGTAATGGCCTGTGTCAGCTCTCTTCAAGAAGAATCATATGACTCCACACTAGGAAGAGAGACAATCCAATTTAAAAATGGGCAAAGGACCTGAACAGGCACTTCTCCAAGGAGGACATACAGACGGCCCAGAGACACATGGAAAAATGCTCAACATCACTGGCCATAAAAGAGATGCAAATTAAAACCACAGTGAGACACCACTACTCATCTGTCAGAATGGCCATCATTAATTAATCAACAAACAACAAGGGCTGGCAAGATTGTGGAGAAAGGGAACCCTGGTGCATTATTGGTGGGAGTGTAAACCGGTGCAGCCACTGTGGAAACAGTATGGAATTTTCTCAAAAACCAGAGATGGAACTGCCTTTCGATCCAGCTGTCCCACTGCTGGGACTGCACTCTAAGAATCAAATGGAATTTGATTAAGAAACCTTTGGGACCCATTATGTTTTTTTTAAATGCTCACCCAAGAACATGCTTACTGATTTTTAGAGAAAGGGGAAGGGAGAAAGGGAAAGAGAGAGAAGCGTCGATGTGCAAGAGAAACGTTGATCCATTGCCTCTCACACGCACCCTGACCAGAGGTTGAACCCACAACCTGGGCATGTGCCCTGCCCAGGAATGAACCTGCAACCTTTCAGTTTTACTGGATGATGCTCCAACCAACTGAGCCACACTGGCCAGGGCAGGGCCCCATTAGATACAAAATATCTCGAAGGAACACTCTGAGGAAGACTTTACGAGTCAAGTGCCATACCGAAGGCACACCTGGTTCCGGCACAGCCCATTTTCCCCACGCCTTTTCAGTTGCCTCCTGGAAAAACGTGAGGAGCAGGATGTGTTGGCTCTTGTGTAAAATCATGATTTTACAGGCTTACGCGGACAGTTAACACTGCACAGCAATCTGAGTGTTTCTCTCCATGCAGTTCGCTTTCCCACTGATTTGTTCTCGCTTTCCGCTATCCGGTTGTTGCAAAATTTTCAATTTTCTCTCACTGTCCAGTTTTTCCACTGCCAGGCAGTGAAAACTCACATCTACACCCTTTAGCCCCCACCCTCCAGCCCAATAGAGAAGATCCCCAGCCTTTCATTTAAGGTCCGTGTTGTGCTGGGGGTCCCATCACCTCCAGAAGTCTTCACAAAAAGCTTTATGTTTTCAATTCATCCTACTTTCTTGTGTAGAAAGTATGTCCCTCTCAATGGCATTCATTACACCTGCTAGAAAAGAATATTTTAAAAATCCCCCCTTTAAGTAATATCCCTAGAGTGGGCTGTGTCTAAGTTGTGTGTGGGTGGAGGTGGGGAGTCCACTCTCTCCAAGTTTTAACCATATGGTATAGACCCCAAGTCAGACTTTTCCTGAGGGCTTCTGGTTTGGGCTACTCTATGTATGAAATTTATTATGCCCAATTACATGCATTGGACTGTAAAGTATATAGTATGAGTTCAAATATCACATTCAATCCTCCTGATATACCTGTAGCTTAGAGAACTGCCTCTGTTATGGGCTTGAGTTCCTTCTTGTCTCTTTTAAGTACCCTATGTCACCCTACTACCCTCAGATTTACCGTGCCAGAACGCTCACTTCTTGCTACAGGACTCATATCATTGAATGATTCAGTCAACAAACATTCATCGAACCTTTGTACGGTGTGAGGCCTGCTCTAAGATGCCAGAGTGAACCCGAGAGCCTCCGAGGGCTTACAGTCTCATGGAGAAAACATCTAACAAACAGGAAAATAAGCAATTATGTAACACCGTTTTCTGCCGTTGGTAGTTGTTTTCTTAGCAGCTACACCATGTTTGCATACTGCCGTAGCTCTGAATTTTTCACCTGAGAATTTTGTGTTCTTTGGATGCTAGGATGAGGCTGGTGGGAAAACTCTCCTTCTGCTTAGAGAGCAAACACGAAACAGATCTTCAGTTTCATAAAACCCTGACTCCTCCCAGGAAACACTGTTAGCTCCGTCAGCCAGGGGAGCACGGAGCAGTACTGCGTAAGGGCATCGATGGCAGTTTTAAATGGGCTACATTGGGTAACCGGGAGCAGAAGCAGCAAGCGAATGTTTTCAACAGGACAGGCTGGGCAGAGCTGCCCTAAAACACTGAAGTCGCTGTGAGCCTCAGAAAGGAAAGGGGCCCAGCACCTCCCGGCCAGTACAGCACTGCGAGGTCCAAGTGAATTCCTCCTGTTCGTGGCGGCGGGGGAGGCCAGCTGTTTGTCTCTGTGCTCCCGTCTTCTGATAGGAAAATTTTGGTTATAGTATTTTATGGTCTTGGAGCCAGAAAAGAGGCTGGTTGCCTTCACTTTTCACCTCTAATGAGCCCTCAAGAGAGAGGTGAGAAGACTAAAACCGGTGAGAGCTAATATTATAAACTGTTTTAAACTGCGGGTGTCTATCATTAACGGAGGCCTGGCTTCAGAGGAAGGGCCAAATTAGCCACTGAACATTCTGACTCCTGAGCTGGGAGTAACTCACATGGCTGACATCAAATTTAGTGTTCGGGATATGGCATGAATTGAGTACAGATGTGAGAAAAATACAAAAAAAAAATAAACTTAGTGTTTCCTTTCATTGATTGTTCACCCTAGTTTTGGCTATTAAAATCAGAAATGCAAAAGTAGCTATGAGCTCAGCGCATATAAGACCATATCTCATATGCAACTCAGTTTCCTAAGGTTTTGCTCAAGGTGTTGACCTCACAGTGTCACAGGTAAGCCCATTTAAGACTATGACATGAACTTGGGAGCAGAGATTTGTATTTAGTTGAGTCTTACTCCACAACCCTTACCTTTACCACTATTGCATGCCCTACATGCAATAAATTCAAATTTTGCTTTAATTTACTGATTTTGAGAGAGAGAGAGAGATCAATTTGTTGTTTCACTAATTTATGCATTCGTTTGTTGCTTCTTGTATGTGCCCTGACTGGGGATCAAACCTGCAACTTCGGTGCATCATCCTGATACATCATCCCTTGGTGTATCAGGATGATGCACTAACCAACTGAGCTACTCTGCCAGGGCTATTGCAGGTCCTACATTTTTAGGCAAATCAGCCACTAGCTTTTAATTAAGTGTTGAGTACATTTATGAGGAGGGTAACAACATTTAGAGAATGGAAATAAAGACACTTTCTGAACTGTCTGCTCCTGCTGAAATGAATTATAAATCAAGAAGTTTTAGTAAATTTGCCGCACACTGGTGACTGACACTGATTGCTATGAGGTCTAGGTTATGCCTGATTTCACTAAAGTGTCAGAAATGACAAAATGCCAATTTTCTTCAAAGTCTATTTATTGTATTTATGTTGAAGGTTGTCAGATTTTTCTTTGTTTTTACCACAAATGTTTTTATGACAAGAAAAGTCTCCAATGACACTTAACATCCCAGATTTAAATTTTGAGATAACTTTTCTGCTGCAGCCACAACACATTGACAGGCTCAGTGACTGAAACCGGCTGAGAACCTCAAAGAATGTATCGGTACATGGGTTTCAGCCTTTGAATTGTAGCAGCTAACTCCCGCTTTGGCTTCTGAACACCCAGCTTCCGATAAGGACACCTCAAGGACACCTCAACCCTAGAGTTATTTTTGCATCAGCTTCTGTACCTCCTACTTCTGCCACGTAGGATAGGGCATCAGGAGAGTAATAAAAGCCCTGCTCAGCCAAGGTTTGGGGCCCAGAATTGGAGACTGCCTCCTCTGGGTCTGTGCGTGTAACAAAGCCTCACTCCATTACCCCGAATCGCACCAGAGTCATTATTTTCTGAATTATTTTCCGTAACAGTATCTGAGTTAAATCTATTTGGTAATTCCAGAAATCATTTACCAGGATTTTTATTTAAGTTAGAGAAAAAAGACTAAATCTGTTGATTCCATAAATTCACATATTCACCTAAGTTTTCTGGCACTGAAACCAGGAAATGCAAGATTACTAAAAGTCAACCTCAGTGAGTCAATGTAACTTGGATCCACTTAGGTCCCATGGTTTCCCTTTATTCTCAGTATTAAAGAATTGCATTTGAGGTACTAATGCTTCAGGGGAGGATAAGAAAATACAATAGAAAAGCAAGTTATATAAATATTTAACGTCTCTGAAATAAAAGGAGATAGAGGGTCCAATGTTTATTTTGTTTTCGAGTGATTTGGAATTAAAAGAAAGTAATTGGGATTTTCTCCACACTGTTTCTAACACTGTATATTCTTTACCATTAAGCTCCCATTTACCATTGCTTCACAGACATAAGATATTCTACATATGGTAATAAACTTACAGCCCTACATAGTAGGTTTTATTATCTCTATTTTACAGATTTAGAAAATCAAGAGTGACTATACTGGTTGCCCAAGTTCACGCTGCCAATGAGTGTTGGAATAAGCGTTAGAACTCCAAAGGATCTGTTTTATAGCCACCATACAGCAGCACACTTCAGGTAGAATAAGAAAATAATTACCGGGAAAGATTCATCTCTCCTCATTTCAGAGCCAAGTCCTTATTTTCCCTGCTGTGCGGTGTCTCTGGGCTGCAGCTTAGAACTCGTAGCAGGATATATCATGAAAGAGATAAAATCAAAAGAACATTCTACCAGTATGTTGTTACCTATGGCAATTTAGTGGCAGCTTTATAACTTTTTTTTTTGGTTATATAATTGTAGGTTAATTCAAAGAGACAAAAGACCAGCTTGATTTACAGTAACCTGGTAGATTTTATTTCTTCAAAAAGCTGAAGGGTCACAAGGGAGACAACCAAAGTAATCACTGAGGGTGCCTCTGAAGTTCATCAATATTCGTATGATGGAAAGAAACCCTCAATGCAATTCAACATTTTCCCCAATTTCAGTGTCTAATATCACCTACATTGTGTGATGAAAGGCTGGGGAAATGTGCATCAATTGCTCAAGAAAACACACCGCACTTTATGAGGAATGCTTCTTCTCATGTCCCACTGATTGGTCAATGGTACTCTGGGATACCTCACTGCAAATGTTGGCATCACTAAAGAACTTGGTCATTGGATTCCACGGCCAAAACTAACACAGATGGATTACATAAACCTGGGATCCTTACTATGATAAGATGAACTAAAATTTTCTACAAAAAAGTAATTAAAACTATAATTAAGAAATGGATAAAGAAACCCAGTCTAAGTAGGAATAACCTTGCTTAATCCTGGAGAACTTAGGGTTTTAGACCCACTATTTATAAGTTAGGAACCTGAGATACTCACCCAATGTGAAGAGGAGGCCCTACTACTTTACAGAGGATGGAGAAATTCTTGCCACTCCAAAGCATAGTAAATACAATAAAATGACAGCGACTTGAACAGTCGTGTGACAGATGTTGCTCTAAATCCTATGAACCAGCAGCTTGGGCATCATTCCCATTTCTGTGGATGTCTCCCACTGCAGTGGCTGGAAAGAACCGCCCCTGCAGGCTGCCTGGCAACTGCATTCTGCTGTGTGAATAATTCCGGACAACAAGATGAAATTCCAAGTCCTTCAGTAAGGCTTTTTTACTAAACATAAAATTTAAAAGATAAAGCTTCAAGTGTCACGAAGAGAAGACATTTGGTGTTTCCTCTGCTCTTGCAGCCTAAAATAAGGTGCAGCGCTTGAAAGAAAGTGGTCATCTTGATGCATCAAAACCTACACACTACAAAACATTGAAACATAAATTTAAATAGGCCTAAGTAGAATGGCATACCATATTCATGGATCAAAAGACTATTTTTGTAAGATGTCTGTTCTCTTCAAATTGATCCATAGATGCAATGCAATACGAATCAAAATCTCAGAACTTTTGTTTAGAAGTAAAAATACTGATTCTAAAGTTCACGTGGAGATGAAAAGCTTAAAATGCCAAAGATGTTTAATTCTAGCAAAGAACAAAGTTGGAGTACTACCATGATTTGATTTTCAGCAATAGTAATCAATACAACATAGTATTGCTATAAAGACAGACTAACAGGTTAGTGGAAAAGAATCAATTCTACTTACAGACTCACACACATATAATCAGTTGATTTCAATGAAGGTATAAAGGCAATTCAGTTGAGAAAGGATAGTCTTCAGGTAATAATCTTAGAATATTTGGGATATTTACATTTTAAAATGAACATCAACTTATACCTCTTGTCACATTTTTAAAAATCAACATAGATCATACACATAAATCTAACACCTAAAGCTAAAACTTTCTAAAACAAATACAGGGCAAAAGCTATGTAAGTTTAGATTAGGCAAAGATTTTTCTGGTATGAGACCAAAGACAACATATGAGATAAATTGATAACATTGAAGTTTATTAAAATTAAAAGTTTTAAATCTGCAAATAACATCAAGAGAATGAAAAATCAAACCACAGAGACAAAATGCCTGCAAATCATATCTCTCACTAAAAGTTTGTATTCAGAACACAAACCTCAATATTAAGAAAATACGTAACCTGCCCTGGCTGGTGTAGCTCAGTGGATTGAGCATGGGCCTGTGAAGCAAAGGGTCACCAGTTCAATTCCCAGTCAGGGCACATGCCTGGGTTGCAGGCCAGGTCCCCAGTGGGGGCCACATGAGAGGCAACCATACATTGATGTTTCTCTCCCTCTCTTTCTCCCTTTCCCCTCTCTCTAAAAATAAATAAATAAAATCTTTAAAAAAAGAAAATATGTAACCCAATAAACATGGGCAAAAGATTTAACAGACACTTCTCAGAAAATAAAGATGGGCCATAAGCACAGGGGAACGTGTCCAACATCACCAGTCATCAGGTAAATGCAAATTAAAATCACAGGGATACGCAACTCTGCAAGAATTAAAAAGCCAACATGCCACCTATTCGTGAGGCTCTAGAGAAACGGGACCTCTCATATATTGCTGGGCAAATATAACATGGTGTTACCATTTCGGGAAACACCAGAGCTCCACTAAACATTAACATTTACAATGAACATATTGTGTTGCATACTATGATACATAATACAGAACACATATCAAAGCTGCTCAATAAACTACAATAATAATTTAATAAAACAATGATGTATTGTATAACCCAGCCACCTCACAAAAAAAAAGAAAGCATATATCCATAAAAGCCTTTTACACAAACGTTTATAGCAGCCTTATTTTGTAATAATCTGTCCATCAACAAGGGGCTAGATAGACATTCATTCAATGTGATATTACTCAGCAACAAAAAGGAATTAAGTATTGATACACACGACCTCATGAGTGTATCTTAAAATAATGATATTGAGTGAAAGAAGCCATAGAAGAAAAGAGTACACACTATACGATTCTATTTTTATAAAGTTCTAGTGACCAAAGGCACACCTGTGGCTCTTTGGGGATGGAGGATGTCAGGAGGAGGGGAGCACGGAGGGACATAAGGGAATTGTAGGACATAATGGCCACGTTAATTATTTTGATTGAGGTGAAGATTCTAGGTGTGTGTACGTAAGTCCCAATGTATCAAATTACTACTTTAAATATGTGCAGTTTATTGCATGTCAGTCATACCTGAATAAAGTTATTTTTTAAAGTTCAAAGGCAGAAAGAGTATATTTCATTAAGGGAAGAAGAATCCAAAACAAAAGAGGCCATCATACCACCAAAATGACAGAAGTACCCGACTGTTATCAGCAGAAACCAAAAAAGTAAGAATCGGATCCCTGTTGTTAATATTCAGTTGCTACACCAACTCCGCACCACTTACCTCCAAACTCCTCGTGGTGGAAGAAATGTAGATGATGAATGACTCATTATCTAAGCAACTGTTTGTTGGTTCTTCTGTTACATGCAGCTATGCAATCCTGACTGATAAAAATGTTAAGGTATAATGGATGGAGTTCTGCTTAGAAATGACAAGATAAAATCAATTCGTTTCAGAAAAATAGAAGGATAAACAAAAGCAAATTGGAAAAATAAATACAGCAGAGCAGCACAAGAGAAAGATAAATGATCCCAGGAACCAAAGATTAATAGTTATATTCTGAGATAGTTCAATGCCCTGAAAATTCTAGGTATTTGGCTTCAGCAAGTGATGAATGGGAGGCAAGGAGTTAGACTTGGACAAATTATGACCAGGCAGGAAATGAAAGGGTAGGGATGGCACTGAGCGTGAACTGAACTCAACCAGAACCCAGAATCCGGTCCTGGAGGTGAAATGGGGGTTCTGCATAAGAGCTGAGCGGAAGAGCATCAAAAACTGCTAGCGAAGATAGTTAGGCCAGATTAAAGGACATGCGCAGAGTGCAGGAAACAAAAGTCAGAAGACTGCGTCCAGGTAAGTATTACCTGGTAAGTATTAGGAACTGAGAGTGGCCACCAAGACCAGAGCTGCCTGTCTCAGGGGACAGACCTAAGAGAGCTGCAGCAGGAAAGCTCTGTTTTTAAAGAAGAATGCATCTAAAATGTTGCTTAGTTTTGAATGACAGTTGTGAGAGGTGGTACATGTGCATACAAAAGCAAAGAAACAATGTAACACAGACCCTAATAGCATGGAATATGAAATAAGTAGCTACACAAATGCCTTTTATGTTGCCTTTCATATAGGAAAGTAGCAAACCAATCCAGACCTATAAAATTTGACATTCCTTCTTCTTTAAAGTAGAAGTGAATTAATTAATCATATGTAAGAATTCCCATTCTTCGTTTCACTTTATGTGTGAAGATTTGGCAATATTTTCTTAAATATGGCATAATCGGCTCCCTAGAAAATTAATCTAAATGAAAGGCAAAGCAACTCATTCAATGCAACTGTGAATACTTGAAGTATTGAAGCTGCAATCATACATTTAATTATCTGGACCTCAGATACGAACAGACCAAAATCTATCAGTTGGTTAATCAAAGAAAAGTAAAATCAAGTGATGAATCATAAAATAAAAGTTCACTCTGTTGTGGAGTTATTCTCAGTCGATAAAGGATTTCAATACTTCTGAAAACTGAGTATCAGGTTGATACATGATTCCTGTCGTCTGTGGCCCAGGACCGTGGATGTTCGTCCT
>PVKU01015999.1:0-16232 GCA_004027475.1 Anoura caudifer | reverse complement strand
CCAGTAGGATGTTGGGATACAGAAGCAGGCTAGATGACCTTATAGTTATCCAGAAAGCAAAGCAGAATCATTCTTCTATCAGCAGAAGGGCTTACAGGACCAAACCTCTCATTGCTGGAATAAAGATGGTGGCCTTCCCTCCTTCATGTCCCATGAGAAGGTTGTGGAGGATGTTAGCTGAACAGAAAAACCAGAATGGAATGGGAGAATAGAAGGAAACTCTCACTGACCCATCAAGAATTGGGGAAGACTATCTATTACCTTGGTACACCCTCAATACCCATTATGAGGACACCAACACCATCCGGCTTTGAGGGTGAGATTCAGAGAGGATTTGCATCAAGGAGAAAACTCAACTTGTCCTATGGGTCTGTAAAGGGCATCATTTTACCCAAGAGGCAATCAATAAATATGAACCAGTAGTCAGACTTCCATGTTTAAATGAATGAATAAATGGATTTTTAAATTTATAAATGGAAGGTACTAGAAGTCCAGCTTGTAGTTCAAATTGTTCTCAGTCCCCAAGTAGAAAGACAGCAGACAGGAACTGATGCAATCCTTATTTATTATAAAGCAAAGTGAGGCAATTACCTATCTACAGTCCTATTTTTACATATAAAGATAAAAATGCTCTTCTAGGAACACAGCTCCTGTTTGCAAATTGAACAGGAGCATAAGACACCAAATGAGAGGAAATACAAATAGAAAGCACAGTGAGTTCTACCATAACTTGTTTTGGAAACACAAATTTGTTCCAACGCAATTGATATAAAGGAACAATATGAGCATAATGCAGATTCTGCACTTGAGTGTGCACTTGCTGGTGCACACTCATCAGAAACGCTAGGTGAATGCAGAAAGCCATACCCAGCCGAACAATCACGTACGGTACACAAACTGTGCACGTGCACACACCACGCATGTCTACCAGCTGCTTCAGTTCACCATGGGTTCGGAGCCACACTTGTCCACAACTTCCCTTCACTCAGACAACCCTCTTTGTCACTACGCAGTCACTCAGAAGCTGCAGCCCTTCTCACACCCACTTGCACAGGCCAATGTCCAGTCACACTTACTGCAGCCATACATGTGTTTCTCAACCATTTAACGTGCAGAACGGCGGTACCTTCTTTTTTATTATTGTGTCCCCGATAAAATGTTTGAGTTTTGTGTCCTAACCCCACCTTTCCCATAATCCCTGTGGGGTTTTTTATTTTATTTTTTGTACTTATTTTATTTTAAATTGAATTTATTGGGATGACAGTGGTCAACAAAACCACAGAGGTTTCAGGTGTACGATTCTATAATACATCAATGGAATACTGCATTGTGTAGTCACGACCCCCAAGCCAAGCCTCCTTCCATCACCATTTATCCCCTCTTTCCTCTTTTACATCGCCCTACCCTCTTCCCCTCTGATAATCACCATACTATTGTCTGTGTCTATGAGTTTTCTTTCTTAATCCCTTCAACTTTTTCACCCAGTCCGCCAACCCCCATTCCCACTGGCAGTTGTCAATCCGTTCTCTATCTATGAGTCTGCTTCTATTTTGTTTGTTAGTTTATTAAGTTCATTAGTTTATTTTGTTCATTAGATTCTACATATAGGTGAAATCATAAGGTTCTTGTCTTTCTCTGGCTGGCTTATTTCACTTAGCAGGTCCTTCTATGCTGTTGCAAAAAGTAAGATTTCCTTCTTTTAAATGGAAATGGCTGAGTAGCATACTACTGGGTAAATGTACCACAGCTTTTTTATCCACTCATCTACCGATGGGCACTTGGGTTGCTTCCAAATCTTGGCTACTGTAAAGAACACTGCAATGAACATAGGGATGCATATGAGGTCTGCCTGGGGCAAGTGCAGCCATTGTTAATATAAGGAGAACAGTTTGCGCAACATTGATGTAACCTGGCAGCCAAGGAGAGTGGACTGGAATGTGCAGGTGTGAACAATGACGACTTCACTATGCTACTCAGTGGGGGTAGTAGATGCTATTGAGTGAGCATGTGTGCTGTGTGGCCATCGCATTCAAAATGACTGAGTGAGTAAAGTAACAAATCTGCATCAAATTTTGAACATTCTTCCATGGAAACTACTGATTCAGAAGGCTGTAGCTATGGGTCACTAGTGACTGGCAGCTTCATTAGGACAGTGTGCCCAGTTATGCATCACGTCTCGTGCAGAGGCTTATGGTGAAACATCAAATCACCCAGGTAACTCAGCCCCACTATACCCCAGATTTGGCACCCTATGACTTCTGGCTTTTCCCAAAACTAAAATCACCTTTGAAAGGGAAGAGATTTCAGACCATCGATGAGATTCAGGAGAATACAACAGGGCAGCTGATGGTGACTGGGAGAAGTATGTGAGGCTCCAAGGTGCCTACTTTGAAGGGGACTAAAGCATCATTGTCCTACGTACACTGTTTCTTGTATCTTGTATCTTCTTCAACAAAAGTCTCTATTTTTCATACTACATGGCTGTATACCTTCTGGACAGACCTCATACATTCTTCTAAATTAGTGTTTCAGGTTTCTTTGGATATATTCCAAGAAGCAGAATCACTGGATTGGATCATAAGACAATTCCACTTTTAATTTTTTGGAGATAACTCCATTCTACTTTTGATAGCGGCTATTCTAATCTGCTTCCCCCCACTCCATGGGTTCTTAATTGCATGGTTCTGGATAGCACAGTGATTTTTAGGAACACCCATATCAAATGAGAACAGAAATACTGTTCTTCCATAATTGATTAAATTTTCAAAGGAAATACACAGTGTTATAAATTGGTATAACCCTTCTAACAGTCACATGGCAATACAGGTTGGGCAAAAGTGGGTTTACAGTTGTGAGTATATGAACCAGAATTTATTCTTGCATTATTATTTATTAATGATTGTGTTATTTTCCATACAAACAACTGTAAACCTACTTTTGCCCCACCATGTACTTACCAAACTACATCCATATCTTTTGACCAAGTAATCCCATTCTAGGAAACACAAGACATAATTCTACAGGAAACAGGGAACAAGATGTGTGCCTTAAGATGTTCACTGACACTAATGTGTATGTGTGAAAGTGTGCATGTGTATAAAGCCACCAAACTTCATAATTATAAATACTATGTAATTGAACAGTAAATGACTATCATATTGTTTGTTAGGCAAAGAGGAAAAATGTATGTAAACTGATTAATAGCATGAAAACAAAGAGAAGACAATTTGCTCACACACACACAAGTACAGAGAGTACTTGTGTTTTTTCAATTTTTTAAAAGCTAAGTCACCAAGATGCCTTTTGAATATGCTAATTTTCCATTTTTTAAAACATCAGAAATAGTTCTTCACTGCAGATCACATACCCAGCACACCACTTATTTCAAGATTTGAAGGAAGTAATTTGAAATTTTAGTTTCATGAAGACATATTTTTGTAGCAGTACAAATCTGAATTCTGAACTACAGCTGGCGATTTTCAGTTTGTCGCTAAAACTAATTTGCTGCCCCGCTGCTTGCTGTAAATATGGAAACAATCGTCCCTCTGCAACATGCAAACACACAGAGCAAAACATACCGACAGAAAGTAAAGGTTTTGGTTTTGCTGAACAACAAATACACCGCACAATGCTGTTACGCTGATTGTGTTAGGGGGAGAAAAAGAGGTGGGAGGGTTTGGTGCAAGCAGGGCCATTGCCAGGAAGACAACTTTCTGGACAAACCAGATGGTCAACAGGAAGTGGGGCATTTTCATGTTTAACACAAAAGGAACCGCCCAAGGGATTCTGTGAAAAATATAAAGTCCACGTCCTGAACTGTTGTGCCAGAGCCTCCAAATCTGGCCCAACGCTCACACAGGGAACCAGGTGTTGACCGAACATGTAGGGTCTGGAGAGGGCGGACACGCCTGTGTGCACACCTGGGAGGGGTAAAAATAGGATTACTTTGAATGTTTAACAGAGAAGTCCTGTTTTTACTAACATTTTATGATTTGGCTTTCCCATACCAAAAAACTTTCTCCTCTTCTTAACACCTGGGACGCAGAGTAGGAAAGAGTGCTCAAGCGCTGGATCGTAACAGCCCTGGATATGATTCAAACTACTTGCCATGTGACCCTCAGCAAGTTACTTTACCTCTCTGAGCCTCCCTTTCCTCTTCAGAGGTGCAGGAGTAACAGTATCTCTCAAATGATTGTTCCGAGGACTGTTTTAAAATCAACATACCTGGCCCTAAGAGGGGCTTAAAAACACTCATTTAACCTCATGTTTAACTATTTTGAGACATTCCTACTGCCTCTACTCCCAACCTTGACCTCATCCATAACTGATGTTTCCAGAAAGAACATAATGACCTGGCTGACCACACTCAATGCAGCAGCAAGGAACAGAGACTCCACCAGGACCCCGAATTTCACAGTTTCCAACCAGCACTGGATCAGGCCAAGCAGTTTCACCCACCCTGAGAGCCCAAGCCACATGCGTGGGGATGGTGAGGTTGGGAGGCAAGGGGGACAATGTGCATTAAGAAGTGCTTTTCACACTTAAAAACAGAAAAAAAGTCCAAACCGCTGCTCATTGAGATTCAACTGAATGCAATTAAGTCTGGGTCTGTTTTAAAATAATATTCAACAAGCCTCTCAAAAATAATCACTGGATGTTGGAGAGGTTGTAGAGAAAAAGGAACCCCCGTTCACTGCTGGTAGGATTGTAAACTGGTGCAGCCACTAAGGAAAACAGTATGAAGGGTCCTCAGAAAACTAAGAATTGAGCTACCATATGATCCAGCAGCCCCTCTTCTGAGTATTTACCCCCCAGAATTTGAAAACAAGATGTATGCACTCCTATGTTCACTGCGGCATTACTCACGGGGCCAACGCATGGAAACAACCAAGGTGTATTTCAATAGGCGATTGGATAAAAAAAAAAGATATGATATATCTATACAATGGAACTCTACTCAGCCATAAGAAAAGATAAAATACTGCCATTTGCAACAACACAGATGGATCTTGAGAGTATCATGCTAAGTGAAATAAGTCAGATGAAAAAAGTCAAAAGCCATATGATTTCACTCATGTGTGGGATATAAAACTGAAAGCAACAAGTGAACAAACAAGAAAAACAAAAACTCATAATAAGAGAACAATATGGTGATTACCGGGGGAAGGGGAGGTAGTAAAGGGTAAAGGGGTCAACTATATGCTGATAGGAGACTTGGCTTGGGGTGGTAAACACAATGCAATATACAGATGATGCATATGGAATGGTACACTTGAAACCTATATAATTTTATTAAGCAATGTCACCCCAATAAATGTAATTTCAAACATCCATAAAAATCACTTGATCACCTGGAGTCTGTGCATGAAGCCACTGGTGTGAATTAGCACTGCCTGGTGTCCCTTATCTGCCCTTGAAATTCTCTAATTCATTTCTCAGCATCACAGTGATGCTTGTGGCTGGCTCCTTCCTCTACATGGCAGCTAGCCCCTCACGTCTCCCTGTTGCCTTGCCGCAGCAGCAAGAAATTAAATACTGACAGACAGGATCCCAATCCAAGCAGCGGCCCAGGGGCAGCCATGTCTCCTCCCTCCACAGCATTGGAAAAGGCAGACTGCTGGAAGGAGGACTCCATAGGCCTGAGCAGGGTGCTTGGAAAAGAAAATCAAATGCACCCTTCCCCCAACAGGTGCATATGGTAACTCAGCTCCGAGCTGCAGAGCAGAGCAGAGCAGAGCAGAGCGCCAAAGTGATAGGAAAATATGGTGGCTAAAAGAAAATGCAACTGCCAGAAAACACGCATTTCCCTTCATCTGATTTATGTAGGATGCACAGCTGGCTCTGTCAGTTTGGTACCCACTAGGTGTCACTAGCTCAGTAACACCCAGCCCAAAGGGCCACTGGCCTCCCTGGTAGCAAATGTGGGCTTTCCGCCAATACCTAACAGAGGAGGACAAGAGGAGGATGCATCATGGATATTGAAAGGCAAGGACACCTAGGTTCAGTGGGTGTGGCTTCATTAACAAAGTGTTAGCTCCAGACAAGAATCTTTCCACGGCCCCCAGCAACGCTACTTACTTAAAAAGTAGTTCTTCAAGACAGTACATCCCTTGAGCATGTGGTCCATGATCTTCTGAGCTCTGTCTTTACTCCTCCTTTTCCTCCCCCTTCTCACACTGCCCTGTGCAATGCATGGCACACCATAGGCACTTAATAAGTGCTAGTGGATGGGTGGGTGGGTGAATGTGTGGGCAGAAGTACGGATGAATACATGGATGGATGGGTAGCTGGATGGAGTTTTGAGACAAGCTAAGAGAGGCTGTGAGTTCAGTGCATTGAAAGGGAAATTCTGAAATCATTCAGGTGACAATCAGATTGCCATCTGCTATTTGTAGGCAAACATTCAGAATATTGGCAGCATTTTTAATTAAATCAAATGGCCATTCAGATGTACTGCAGCAACATCCATGGGCTACTGTTCAAGAGGTTCCATTGGAACATTGATGGTTAGCCCAGAGCTCAAAAGGTCCCTCTGAACCTTTGATTAGCTTCAACCAGAGATTCAATAGTCATCTAAGGATGACCACGACCTTGACCATTCTGCCTCTACCCTGCCTCTATCAACAGATTGTTGGAAGTGACCTTGTGTGACAAATGAATGACACATCATCAAGTGTCATTCATTTCCACCATGCTCTCTTGGGACACTCATTCTTGGAACCCAGAAGCCATGCTGTGGGGAAGTTCAGGAGAGTCCACATGGGAAGAACATATGTAGGTGCTCCTGCTGACGTCGCAACTCAGGTCCCAGCTAACAGCCATGATGAGCCACCAGGCATGAAAGTAAAGATGCTTCCAGATGATTCCAGCCCCCAGCCATCAAGTCACCCAGCCCTTAGGTCTTCACAGTGGAGGCCCCAGATCCTGAGGAGCAGAGACACGTCATTCCCATGTACCCTGTCTGAATTCCTGACCCACAGGATCTACAACCATCAAAAAAACATTTTATACCATTAATTTATGAGACGGTCCCTTTGGCAGCAGTGTTAACAGGAACACTTGAGCCCCCATCCCATTAGCCCCAAATGGCAGAGGTGGCCTTTCCTCCTATCTCCTTAGATACTTTTCAAGGTCTTACTACCTAACATCAATCAAATAAATAACTCAAGAGACTGCTGCCCACCTGGTTTGCTGCCCATTATTTACACTTCTGTTCCTGTGTCTTATGGGTCAGATCAGGCTTCCTTGAATTTGCCACAAATTCAGGCCACTTCAGTAAAGCCCGTAATTCTATCCCTGACCCCAGCTCTCTGCTTCTCCAACTGTCCTGGTCCATAAAATCCAGCACACTTCATGTAGATGCCAGCCTGGGAATCCTCGGAAGGTAACACCACCTCCACTTTCCACATTTGCTCCATGGCTCACTTGAGGCTGGCAGTGAAAGGTAACTTAGTGCAAAAATAGGCTACTGTCATACCTGATCAAAAGCTCCATTTTTAGAGATCATGTGAAAGATAAGCATTTATATACTTCCTTTAGTGAACAGGCAACTCCCACAGAGCAGGATCAATATGGTGCTTCAATCCAACCTGCCATGTGGGACACAGCCAGAGCCTCTTCAGAGCCCCTGATGTCACTCAGAATCAGACCTGGTACCCAGACAGAAACATCAATAGACAAAAAGGAGGGAGTTAAGGTTATGCAAATCAGTGGACACATCTTACTCACCTGGAGGAGCAACTGCGAGGAGATTAGGTAAGTGTAACCGAAGCATGACACGCAAACACAACTGGGCCTTGGCCTGAGCCATGGACCTGACTGTGGCTGCAAGAACCAGAGCCGCAAGAGAGGAAGAAATGTTGTGTGTGGCTCAGGTCCCAAAGAACGAGAAGCTAGAGAGCACATACTGCACTGCTGTATCTTGGCAATGGCCTGAGGATCATAACCCCAGCTGGTTATGATCCCTCCGTAACCAACAGCAACCGATGGCTACAGAAGACAATAAGCACTACCAACACCCTAAGTCAGCCATCTGACAGGAGAAGTTATTTGACAACCAGACGGTTTGCATCCTTGCCTGCTACATCCAAGACCTACTATTTCACCGCCCCCATTTCCTCCCAAAACACTTACGGTCCTCCACTGCTACAGCCCTTGGGCAGCCCACCAGCCCCTCACAGCAGCCTCTGAATGGAAACCCCTGCATTCTTCACACTCCCTCCAGTGAGAGTTTTTCATAGTAAAAACATAATCTTGTCACCCATCCCCTATCCCTTCTTAAAACTTGTCCATGGCATCCCACTGCCCAAAGGAGAAAGTGTGAAATCCTTAATATGGTCTACAAGGCACTGCACAGGTGAGCATCTGCCTACACCTCCTGCTCTGACACCGCCCCAGCCCTCCTCACTCTGCACCTGCCAGCCACTTCCTGGAACCATCTATGCCCCCTGCCCTCACCTCAGGGCCTGGCCCAGGTGTTCTGGAAGGTGCTGTCATTTCCCATCTTTCTTCCCCTAATTACTGTATTTTGTGGTATACAGTACACACTTTCTGCCAAATTTTTTGAGGGAAAAATAAGGATGCGCATTACACATGGGTATAATAGTTACATACCATGGGTATAATAAACCCATGTACAATGTACACAAAACGTGGATGTGCATTATACATGGCAAAATACAGTAACTGCTACCCACTCCCTAGATGCAAGAAGAAATGGGTTCTGAGCCAGACTAACTGGGTTCAAATTCCAGCCCTGCCACTGACCTGCTGTGCCCTTGGGCAGAGGGTAAAACTCAGTTCCTCATGGGGATAAATAATCAATCCTGATTCATGGGGTCCTTATGAGAATAAAGAATTAACATATATAAATTAGGTTAAAATGATCATAAGTGGGTCCAGCACATCAAAATCACTCAGTGAAAATAAGCTTTTTGTTCTTATTCCATCAGAAATATCACTTCCATGGAGAGGAGCTTCCTCTGTGGCTCCCTACACTGACTCATTCATCGAGTGCTTTCCTCTAAAGCATTTATTGCCTCATCATTATACATCCTTTAATGGGACTATTTGATTAGTGTACGTCCCACCCACTGGTCACAAAGGCAGAGATTGTATCTGATCTGGTTCATATTATATGCTGGTACTTAGTATGGCTCCTGGCATACAGTAGATATACAAAATAAAACCCCATGAATGGATGGTATGGGGGGTGGATGAATGATTGGGTGCATAGGTGGATGGATGGATGGATAGATGGATGGATGGATGGATGGATGGATGGATGGATGGATGGATGGATGGATACAAAGACAGCCCAGATGACACAGAGTGCAGAGACTACTCACTCACTATCCAAGATTACACATAGCACCTTCGCTGTCAGGAGCTACCCACAGCCCTTCACTGTCCGTGTGTTTTCTACGTGATCTTGAATATCCTCAGTTCTCATTCCCACCTCCCTGTTTTGGGTGGGCTCCATACTACAAAAACACAGCAATGGGGCCAGTAGGATGGATTTCCTGATAGCACTAGAGGGAGGCACTCCAAAGATGATGCACTGAACATAGCCACTGCTGCAAAGGAAGGCCAGTGAAGACAGAGGTAACCTGAGATGGGGTGATCAAGAGCCCCCAGCCCTCTCTCCAAGATTCCACCAGGGCAGCATCTAAGGAGGCTATTCACCTCCTTGGGAGCCATGGAGAAAAAACCCTGTGGGACACTGCAGCCTGAGCGAGGTCCCTTCTCAGGTCTCCTCCACTGTCAGGGACTCAGCAAGTGTTCATGAGACCTGCTGGGAATGTGGAGCGGTGAAATAGACAGACGAGGCCCTGGACCTTGGGGGTTCGCTGGGATATGTAAAACACAGAAAATAAATAATTAAAATAAATGATTAATTAATCACAAGTGCAAAGTACAGAACATGCAAGTAAATACAGGGGGAGGGCAGGCCAGGCGATCTCTGTCATATACCAAAAATTCCCTGCCATGTGAAATGTGACGGCTCTTAAAAGAGTTTCCCCATGGTTTTGTGGTGGCAATCCAGGGGTGCATTGGGAAAGACTGCTGCTAATAAGTTTCTCACTTGAAAGGCCAAAGGGTGCTGTAAGGTGCTCACAGAGAGGTGCAGAAGTGCCCAGCTCTCCCTGCACAGGCACTGTGCCTTGCTCTCCAGCTCACACTGGGTGCCTTCCCACCCACTGGCACTAAATCACCCTGACTAAACCAGGAAAGGCAATTACCCCCACTTAACAGATGTAGCAACTGAGGCTCGAAGGGGTTGAACAAGTTGGTCACATGACTGAGCCAAGATGAAACCCAACTCGTTTCCTAGGCCCAAACTTTAACTACCATACCAGGCGGGGCTGCATGGGGCATGAGAAGTGGGTTTTGTTCTGTCTTTACACAAAATTGAGGGACCTAATTTAAATAAAATGTTCATGTACCATAGTCATTGTCAAGATAACCTTTAAGTAAAACTCCCAACTTGTTTAAAGATGGATGGCAAACTGTCATATAATAGATAAAACAGTGATAATCTCATGGCCATGTTGATACTAAAGTGGCTCAGAAGCCTCTTCTTGCATCTAAGGCATGGGCAGAAGTTAATTAGGGGAAAATAGATGGGAAGTAAAAGCTCCTATGTGCACAATTCCATTTAACCCTCACATCGGCACACTGAGAGAGAAGCTAGGACCACCGTACCTAATTTAAATGTGTGGAAACAGAGACTTTGAGAGTTAAGGTGCTTCCTTAAGGACACAAGTTGAACCCAGGCCTACCCACTCCGGCACATAGGATCACCTGACCATCTTGAACAGAGTTGACTTACTGCTCCAAGGCCAGGCAGGCTGGGTAGGTGGCCAGGCTGAGGTGCAGAATCAGCCACTATGGAGAAAGGATGCATCTGAAGGGGCTTGACATCCAGTCTAGCAAGGGCAACCTGACACCCAAGGCCCCAGCAGCAGATGGGAGGTGGTGCTGTGTAGCAGGATGGGGAACCCAGAACAGTGGGCCCACAGACGTCATCAGTGCAGTCTGCCCAAGTAGGAGAGTGCCAGTAACCAGACCTTTCTTGGAGACAGAAGCCCAGTCCCTAAAACAGCACCAACCAGAGCAAGGGAGGACCTGGTATCTAGAGATATGAGGAAGATACAAAGGAGGCGAGGATTTGGGGCCAAGGAACAATGCGGGGTTCCAGGAGCAAAACCGGGAAGCCAGATGGCATTGTTCTTGGCAATGAGACCAAACTTTTTAAGGCCTGAGTTCTGGGCTTGATGATTTAATGCTCCCAGAGAACTCCCAAGGGACTCCTTTGAAGAGAACACTTTTTCACTCCGTCAGTAAGCATTGATTGAACACCTGTTACGTCCCTGGCCAAGGCGAGGCCCCAGTGACAGAGCTTCAAACAAGACAGACGTCCGGTCCTCACACTCCCTCATTGAGTTTAAAGTACAGGGCAATGTCTCCAAAGCCAGCATCTGAGGGCCCTAAGGGATGTTTATAAAAAAGCATATTTCTGGGCCCTACTGCAGGAAGTTAGGAGTGGGAGTGTGGCCTTGAGCAAGTCACTGGACTTCTCAGAGCCTCACTTTCCCTATTTATTAATGAGATTAGGAATAGGACTGGCTCATGGTTTGGAATATTAAATGATTATTCTTAGCACATAGTAGGGATTTGGCACAAGCCAAGATCACCACGATCTTCATTTTCATTTTCTGCATCATCTAGGAATAGAGTCTATGATTCTTCAGTTGAACAAAACCACTAGTCATTGGTCTGCACTAAATTTTGAGAACCACTACACTGTTTTTGGCTCCATGGGCAGTTCCTACTTTTCCAATATTGGGACCAGCCACAACTCAGAACTGAGACAAACAAGCATCTGTACCCAGGCTGCCTGTAGGAACACAAGGTCACCTGGGACCCCGAATGTGAGCCCCCACCCCCACCCTGCATGCTGCTATCACTCCTAGGAGCCTAGACATAACAGGAAACAAGGAGGCCATCCAGACGAGCGTCACGCTGTGCAGTTATGGAGGACAGGAAGCACCTTGCTCACAGCTTGCTTCTGTCTGTGCAGAGATTATGACAACAGAATCAGCCCAAGGAGAAACCAAGAAGGGGCCAAGGTCTGCCTTCATCACCTTCTTTCCCACCCCAACCCTCCCCTAGCATCTCTGCGTCTCTGCTTCTCTGCATCTCAGCCCCACTGATTCAGGGGGAGGGGTTTCAAAAGCATCATCCATATTGCCTGTGCTGGATTATTTCCCAACAATGTCCCTGACTCCCATGCCTTGACACTGTAAAACTCATGGCCTCTAGTTGTTCAGCAAAACTACATTCAGGCAGAAATGGGCAGGCAATGAATGAAGGCGGGACGAAAGAAAATCCTGGGTTTTACCAGGGCCCTGACGCTGTGTACCAACCTCACAGACTAGGTGGTGAAGGCACTTAGCTAGTCCTGGAAGGTCCTTCCACTTCCCTTTCACCATTCCCTGCCCTGTGGACACACCGGATTCCATGCTGGAACCTGTAATTCACCAATGGTCACCTGGCCTCTAAATGCCAGGAAACCCGTGAAGCAAGGAAACAGAAACGAGGGACCAGATTTACCCATGTAGATTTGATGCTAATTTGTGCCATGTTTGTGGACAGTCACAATTTAGGGCCAAGCAGTGCAAAAACAACCCATGCATACAAATGCCTCCAGCAAACCTTGCTGTGGCTTTTCTCTGATGCAGCAGGAAACTCTCTGGCAATGAGTACATGCTCTTCTAGCAGAGCAAGGAATGCAGTGCTCTGCTGATGTCTTCAAATGTTAAGGGCACTTTTCGGGGACTATCTACCCATCCCTACAGCATGGCCTCTGAGGGAACTGCCGCTGCTAGGAATGCATGTCATTAGCATTTCTACCTGGGACCCAGGATGCATTTTCCTCTTAGCCCAGCACACAATTGAGAGTAGGCTGCCGCCCATACAACGCTCTGATGAGCACTATTATTCTGAAGCATTAGTGAGTGAAGTCTTCAGTGAGCTGGCCTGGGAATACAACCTGGAATAGCATTTCTGGTTTAAAATTAAACCCTGAGAGC
Organism: Anoura caudifer; assembly: GCA_004027475.1. NCBI lineage: Eukaryota > Metazoa > Chordata > Mammalia > Chiroptera > Phyllostomidae > Anoura > Anoura caudifer. Next base: position 3,138 of record PVKU01015999.1, on the reverse strand, counting down.
CCAACCACTTCAGAAATTGAGCATGTGTGGTTGCTGAAAGGCTGTCTTTAGAGTCATCAGTGGGGTAGCTTTTCTTAAATAAGAGAATAGACTAAAATAACCAACGAAAAACCACATCTGATCATTAGAAGGAAGTGGGTATGGAAAGAAGATGTGCTCATCCTGAAGAGACTCTGAACACAGGGAACACATTTCCTCTAAGACCCCGGGGTGGGGGGGGGATGTCACCTCCTCCCAGGCAGTGGGGGCTTCCTCCTCAGTGTCCCCAGTGCCTGGCCCAAACAAGGAGTGCAGTAAATCACAGTGAGAACAACCCCCCAAGGACAAGACCACTGAGAAAAGCAATCACTGCCATTGGCAAGCTGTACCCATGTGCCCAACTGCTGCCATCACTTCACCTGCGGAAACTTACTGACTCCTCACAGCAATCCTTGGGGTACCTACTGCTACTAATCCTGTTTGACAGGTGAGCACACTGAGGTTATGGAACTCGAAGGGGTCTGCCTAGAACCATACAGCTAACATGTGCTGGAGTCAGGGTGCAAAGCCATAACTGACTCAGAAGCCTAAGCCCTTTCCCAAGGCATAATCAAGTCTGAGCAGAGAAAACACTGCCCCCTCTGGACATCCTTCCGCAGGGATTAGCGGGGGAGGTGGGGGAAGACGAGTACTGTCCAAACTTCCTAGGGCTGCAAGTTCTTCCTTGTCTGTTGGAGTCAAATACAGGCTGGGCATCCACTGCTGAGCTGAAACACTGGTGATCACCTCCTTCTAAGCAGATTTCTTGTCTAGCATATAATCTGCCACATTTCACTGACTCTAGGAAGCACACAGTTTTCCATTTGATCTTCTCTGCAATCAGCACTGAAATCAAGGCCAACCTTCTTCTCCAGAACTGAACTGAGAAGCACCCCCAGAGAACCGGGCTGTTCTCAGCTGTTAGGCCCCTTTCCTACCATTGAACCTGAGTCCAGGAGCCCCTAGACCACACGCTCCGGGGCTATGCACCAGGTAGGGCAAGGGAGAACTCCTGGCCACTGCCCAGGTCTGACATCTTCCAGCTGCACCAGTGGTCCTGCAGAGACCCTTTTTTGATGAAGAGGTGGTTGGAGAACTCCTCAGGAACTGAGGGAACTTCTAAAAGAGCTCTGTACACAAAATAAAACAAAGATTTCAGGTGATAAGGAGGCAGTGTGCAATCACTGAACCATCGTATAATGAATGGAGCAGTATTTTTTAGTGCAGTGGTTCTCAATGTTGGCTGCCCACTGGCATCACCTGGGGAGTCTTCCTTTAAAATACTGACAAAAGTAATAAGGTAGGAAATGAATGATGAAAAAATGAGTGCATGAATAAAGCCCATGCTTAAATCCCAAATTACTGATGTACTTGATCTGGGGTATGGCCTGGGCACTGAGATGTAGGAAGTTCCACAGGAGAGTATAATGTTTAAAGGTACATAAAGTAGGAAAGAACCTTAGCATCAATGGTGTTTCAGGTCATGGAAAATAAATGCAGTGCTGAGCCTTCAGGATTTGCCCAATGACCTCAGCCAGATCCCCCAAACATGCCCCGGCTCCTTCTGATGAGATACTTTATCAAGTCAGCAGTGGCCAAGCTGTCAACAATAACATAGGTACACAAGCTTCATGTCTATTTTATCTGTAATCCCCAGGACATACCTGACTAGGCTTATTAGGCCCATTTTGCAGATGAGGGAACTGAGGCTCAAATCAGTCCAATAGGGGCCCAAGGATACAGAAGTCATTGGCAGACCTCCAAAACCTCAGCCCTTTGCAAAACATCATGTTAGCTCCCCAATACACTGTTCCCTCTATTAGTACAGCTAGGAGCTAGAATCTAAGAATGGATAAACCACAGACCATACATTCTAAGAGTTTATAATTCACTCCAGGAGGCAGGCTGGTACCCTAGTCATTGTCATACAAGCCACCCTGAGCTCTCCGAGGTACAAAGGGCTGAGGGAGTCCACAAGAGGGGGAAATATTCTTGACTGAAGGAGTTGGTCTTGACAGAGAGAAACACTCTGGGCTTAGTCCTTGGAAGGCAGGATGGTTTCCATTAGCAGAGCAGAGGGTGGGCCAGGTGCCATGCCCCCATCCTGCTGCAGGGCCAAGGCCTCTGACCTGCCAAGGGCAGCAGGAGCCCTGTATGCATATCCATCCTGCAAGGCTCCTGTGTGTCACAGTACACGTTTTGGGCACATGCTCAGGTCTACTGCTGGCCTCCAAGTGCATTTAAGAGTGTGGTGCAGGTCCAGGAATTCCTAAAGAGAGGAGGAAGCCCCAGGGAGCCATCTCACACCATCTCCTCTTAGGAGCTGTTTCTCCCGGCACAAGGGCTGCCTTCCCTGCAGCGTGAACCCACCAGCAGGGAGCTGTGCCAGAAGGGTTGTATTAATTATTCCCTGGCCTGGTATCAAGTCCATCTTTGGCCTCGCAGCCCTGAGGAACTGAGCCAAACATCTAACTTACAGTTTGTATTCAGTCTCTGGCTGAATCTGAGGCTGGAAGATGGCATATCTCTAAGTAAGGACCTTACCTCCAATACTTTCTGCATGGACTCCCAGATGCAAACCTGCAAGTACCAAAATGCGCCTTGGTCCCACTGGGTCTTCCATGAGAAGGGCCACCCCACCCCAGTGCTGTGGGACAAACACCATCCCCCAGCATCCTGACGTCAACTCAACAAGTCCCCCTCCTTGCTTATGGGTCCCACTGCAGGTTAGTCCCCTCCATTCCTCAGCATGTGGCTCAGCAAACCACAGCCTGCATATCTGGCCCACCACTTATTTTTGTAAATAAAGTTGTACTGATAGCACAGCCATGCCCATCTGTTTACATATTGTCTACATGAGGCTACTTTACCCTCACAACGGCCACAAGAAACAATGCCCCTGAAACTGGTGCTGGACATGGAGAGTGAATGAGAAAGCAGCCATTTTTAGTTCCATCCACTGAGAGCTGAAGTTGTCATTAACCACATACAGATTAGCCCATAATAATTATGCTAAGCGAAATAAGCCAGGAGGTGAGAGACAAATACCATATGATCTCACCTTTAACAGGAACCTAATCAAAAAAACAAACAAACAAGCATAATATAACCAAAGACACT
>PVKU01015998.1:0-16229 GCA_004027475.1 Anoura caudifer | reverse complement strand
TTTTTTTTATTTGGAATATATTTCTTTGTCTCCTCATTTTGGCAGCTTCCTTGTATCTGTTTCTATGCATTAAGTAGAGCTTATACACCTTCTGGGATTGGTAGAGTGTCTTAATATATTTGTTCTGCAGGGTCCAGTGGTATATCCTCTCCAATCACCCAGGCTGGGCACTCCATGTGCACCCCACCATGTGGGCAAAACACCCTTCTGTTTTAGTTGAGCCTTGATTTCTTTGGCACATCAATGGGAGAAAATTATCCCCAGACCAATTGGCTTCAAGGACTGACTGCAATCACCAACCACTGTGGAGGATCTACTGTATAGAGGTGCACACCATGGAGCAGGACTTACTTTAGCCCACTGAATCTGCACCTTGAGTTTGTCCATTGTGGAGGTGGTTGGGTGATGTTTGAAGCTATCCACCAGATACACTTGTTCTGTGGCCTTCTAGGAGGTGCAGGTTAGTTTAAGTCACCATTTATGCTCTGTCCATGGCCACCAGCATGAGCTACGAAGTGATCTGCAGATGGCTGCTACCAGTGCTGGGCTTGGAGGTGCACAGGGGATGCCAAGCTGCAAACCAAGGCCTGCTGCTAGTTCTGAGCCTGGGGCTACTTATCATGAGGTATAGGGCATGTTGAGGCCAAATACTACTTTTTTGAGAGATTTTAGAAAAGTCTGAAGCCTGAGCCAAGATAGGCCATTTGTATGGAAGTCACTGTAAACAGTTTGGGTTGGCCCCCAGGTTAGGTGGGATGTGGTCTTAGGGAATTACCAGAGCAAGGAATACATTATGAGCTAGGCTGATGAAGACTCAGATATGGCACCATCAAACTGGCTCTGTGTGTTTGTGTATGTGTTTGGGGGTTATGGAGTCTCAGAAAAGGAACAATGTCCTCTGCCAGCACTTTTGTCTAGCAGAAAGCTGCCCACCCAGTTCTTGCCCTGATGCCAGAGAATCAGTTCCTCCCCATATATCCCTGGTGCGTTTTAAGCTACTACCCAGCTCTCAGTTTCAGAAGAAGTGAGTCTGAGTAAGTCTGTTCATGGGCCTTTAAGAGGAACTGCCCAGGATTCCAGAGGCCCTCTATCTTACACAACCCAATCCCCACTGTTTTTTTTTTTTTTTTCTTACTTATAACTGCATGTTTAAGTTTATTTATTTATTTGTGTTTTTGTTTGTTTTTATTGAACTTATTGGGATGACATTGGCTAATAAAATTATACAGGTTTCAGGTGTACAATTCTATAATACATCATCTGTGTATTGTGTATTGTGTGTTCACCACCCAAAGTCAAGTCTTCTTCTATCACCATTTGTTCCCCCCTTACTCTCTTCTACTTCTTCCCACCCACCTTTCCCTTTGGTAATCACCATACCATTATTTATATCTACGAGTTTTGTTTTGTTATGTTTAATCCCTTCACCTTTTTACTCAGTTCCCCAGCCCACACACCCTATGGCAGTTGTCAGTCTGTTTCCTGTATCTATGAGTCTGTTTCTCTATTGTTTTTTAGTTTATTTTGTTCATTCGAGTCCACATATAGCTATTTGTCTTTCTCTGATTAACATATATTTCACTTAACATGATTCTCTCCAGGTCTGCTCATGCTGTCACAAAAAGATTTCCTTCTTTCTTTATGGCCAAGTAGTATGCCATGTGTAAATGGTGTTGAGAAAACTGTACAGATATGTGCAAAAAATGTAAGAAGACCACTTTTACACCATACACAAGAATAAACTCAAAATGGATTAAAAACTTAAATGTTATACCTGAAACCATGAAAATTCTAGAAGAAACATAGGCAGTAAATCTGAAACATTTTTTGTAACAATATTTTTTTCTGATAAATTCCTGCTGGTTCTTTTAGTCAGAAGTTATGGGAACTTCTTTTCATGGTAATGGAACCCTAGGATGGGGGAGCTGGTATGTAACTGGGATCCCTCACTCCTCAGGAGGGACTTCCATAACCTAGATATCCCTCCCAATTTTTATCCTCCACATGTGTGTGGGACCATTCTGATCTCTTCCTTTTGTCTCCATCACTCCTACTGGTCTCAATATAGCTTTTTCTTTAATTTACTACTTGTATGTTTCCATTCAGCTAGGTTTCAGGTGGTTTTTCTGTAATTTAGTTGTAATTTTGATGTGATTGGGTAATGCATTTACCTATGCTGCCATCTTGACTGGAAGTCACTCTTTCTTTTTTCATAAAGTATAGATTTATAGCTATAAACTTTTCTCTTACAACAGCTTTTTCTGGATCTCATAAGTTTTGGTATGGGTGCTTCTATTTTCCTTTAAGATATATTTTGATTTCCCTTTTGATTTCTTCTTTGATCCATTGGTTGTTCATGAGTGTGGTGCTTTATTTCCACACATTAGTGAATTTTCCAGCTTCCTCCCTTTTGTTGATTGCTAGTTTCACAGCATTGTGGTTAGAAAAGCTACTTGATATGATTTCTATCTTCTTCAATTTGTTGAGACTTAGTTTTCAGCTTAACATATGATCTAATCTAGAAAATATTCCATGTACACTTGAGAAGAATATGTATTGTGCTGCTGTTACATGATATAATCCTCTACACGTTGTTAGGTCCATTCAGTCTATAGTGTTGTTCAAATTCATTGTTTCTTCATTGATTCTCTGTCTGGCTGGTCTATCTATTATTCAACAGTATTAAAGTCCATAACTATTATTGTTTTGCTAGTTATTTCTTCCTTTACATCTTACTTGATTTATACATGTAGGTACTCAAATATTGCATGCATAAATATTTATAATTATTTTATCATCTTGATATATTGACCCCTTTATCATTATATAATGAGCTTCTTTATTTCTTGTGACTATATTTAGCTTTTTGCTACTATTTGCTTTGGATAGTTTTTTTTCCATCTTTTCACTCTCAGTGTGTGTCCTTAAGTAAGGTGAATCTTTTACAGGTAGTATCTTTTACATTGGCTTTGTTTTTTAATTAATTCAGTGTTCTATGTCTTTTGGTAATATATACACTATAATATAACCCATTTATGTTTAAAGTCATTAGTGATAGATTAGAACTTACTGTTGCCATTTTGTTGTTTTCTATTTTGCAGATCCTTTGCTCTTTGCTTCCTCTCTTGCTGTCTTCCTTTCTGGTTTGATGACTTTTTGTGGCAATATGCTTTGACTTGTTATCATAGTCTCTTTTGTGTAGCTACTATAGGTTTTTCCCTTGTAGTTACCATGAGGCTACATGACACAGGTTATTAGTTTTATTTCTACTAGGCTTGAAAATCTCTAACATTTCTCAGAGCCTTCATAATAAAAATTAAAAGTGATACCCACCACCTGCAACGTCATTCATGATCTGGCCCTAACTTAACTATCAGCTTCATCACACCCTGTCACACACTGTAAACACTATGTTTCACATAAGATTCCAAAATCTCATTCTCCCCTCTCAAAGTGCTTTCTTCTTGATGTTTCCTCTATTTCAAAAAGTCTTTATACATCACTACTCATCAAACCAACTCCCACACATACATTGAGTTTTACTTTGAATGTTACTTCCTCTCAGAAACCTTTCCTGACAAACTAGATTTATGGTAGAAACTTCACCATTTATAGTCCAATATGCATGTGTTATGGTGCCACCTATAACACTATATGATTGTTGTTGTTTACTTACCTTGTCTTCCTACCACAGTGAAAGTTTAGGGATGATGCATTCCATCTCTTCCTTGGGTATAGTTATACCATAATATCTAATAGGAAGTTCTCAATAAATGTTGATGGATACAGCATTTCAGACATACCTCATGTTCACATTCATATTTCATGTTTCATTAGGATATTCAGAACTGCAAAGCAAATAGAGTTAAATATCCACTGTCATAGTTATAATTCTAATTTCTTTAATCCAGTGCATTTTCCAGAGTATTAATATTTTCATGCTGGAGGATATATAATATGGAGTTTTCAGAGTAGATGAACTAAGCTCCAATAAGAGAATTATAGTTAAAAGGTAACAAATTTTCACTATATTATTTGATCAGCCTTCAGTACGTTAAATATTGTAGGGCATCCTAGTGACAAAATCACAGGTATGGTATTCTTTACACCCCCTAAAACCTAGATCCACATGCACTGGTGTTTGCAAGTGTGTGTCATTAGGTTCAACTACTTACATGTTTTGAACCTCAATTTTCTAAAGTTCTGTTATAGAACAATAGCTTTCTTATACAGTGTATAAGCTCTAACACAAAAATACTTGACATATAATACATGGTTAATAAATATGTGTAAAAAGAATGAATAAATACATATATAAAATAGAAAATACACCTACATTTTGAGATGTACTAAAGATTAAATTTAAAAATTCATTAAAATTCTTAACATAGGCATGTAAACTAAGGCAATTGAATTTTATAATGTCCATTAAAGAAACATGAACAAAATTAAAAAAGGACACCAAGGATGGAATGCAATGATGAGTTCTCTGCTAGGGGATAGTGAAAGGCACAGAAGAGGCTTTGCAGACTAGGTTGGTCGAACTCAGTGTTGAAAGTGTTTTACGGGAGTATGGAGCTAAAGGGTTTTCCAGATTGAAGGACTACTGTCATTAGCACAAAGAAAGGAAAGTCAAAAAAGGCAAAACTTTCGTGTGTTAATATTATAGAGTTTAGCCTGTGTCTAATATAATTTGATCTTAATTTTAAGATTTTATTTATTTTTCAGAGAGAGTAGAAGGGAAGGAGAAAGAGAGGGAGAGAAACACTCATGCGTGGGAGAGAAACATCAATCAATTGACTCTCGTATGCCCCTGATAGGGGACCTGGTCCACAACCCAGGCATGTGCCCTGACTGTGAATCGAACAAGTGACCTTTCAGTTCACAGGCCAGTGCTCAAGCCACTGTGCCACACCAGCCAGGGCTGATTTTAATTTTTGAATAATTAATCTGGCAGCAGAGTAGAGAATGTGTCAGAGGAAGACAAACCTGGAAGAAGAGAGAGTAATTCTGATACTACTGTAGTAATTCAGGCACAGTATGATAGATGCTTTAATTATCAGTAGCTGTATGGATGGGAATGAAAGACTAGATATGATAGATGATATGGAAGCTGAATCTATAAAACTTGATTATTGAATAGGGTAAAGAATGAAAGATAGGGAGGTGTCTATTGAATATAGAAAATATAAAGCTATTGATAGTTTAAACTAAATAGCAAAAGAACCAGATTTGTATTTTTTTAAATGTCATTCTGAAGAATGAATTTGAAAAAGAGGGGAAACTAGAGGTAAGAAAACAAATGAAGAGACAAATGCAATGTTTCAGATAAAACTTATTGGTAACCCAAAGTAATATAAATGAATAAAAGCAACATATAAATTCTTTGCTAAGACTCATCAATTCTCCAAAAACTGTTCAGCACTTCAGGCAATTCACATGGGAATGAATGGCAGAGTTAGCTGCAGCTCAGGAATGTATCTCTAATAGCTTTAAATAGTTGGAAAAGAATCTAAAACTTTCAGGCAAATGTTATATATATGTGTGTGTGTATGTGTGTGTATATTTAAATATGTGTATATATACTAAATATGTATATAGTTAAATATGTATATACATGGACAAAAGTGGGTTTATACTTGTTTGTATGGAAAATAATACAAGAATAAACTCTGCCTTGGCTGGTGTGGTTCAGCTGGTTGGAGCACTGTCCTGTGACTGAAAGTTTGCTGCTTTGATTCCCAGTCAGGGCACATACCTGAGTTGTGGGTTTGATCGCCGATCCAGGGCATACAGCAGGCCAACCAGTCGATGTTTCTCTCCCACACAGATGTTTCTCTCTTTCTCCCTTCATCCTCTTGCCTTTCATCTCTCTGAAAAAAGCAATGAAAATGTGTCCTTAGGTGAGGCTAAAAAAAAAAATAAATAAATTCTGTGTTTCGCATACTTGCAACAATAATCCTACTTTTGCCAACCTTGTATGTATGTAAGTATGTGCGTGTGTACATACATATGTACGTATGTATGCATATTGTTTTTCCACTTGAAACTAATTACTTTGTCAAGGAAGGTGCACCAAATGAAAAACTGAATTTCTTATTTTTTACTATGATTGACTACTTCAGAAAAACTTCAAAGTAACAAAAGTCATGTCTTAATGCCTAGGAAAACTGTGTTTGACAGACTATTTACTGAGTAAATGTGTATTGATCTCCTGTGGTACATGAAGCCCTGTGTGTATGAAACATATGGATATGGGTACACAGATGCCTCCATTCTTTGGGGTCTGGGCCTCAGCACTGACAGCACAACCTGTAGCCTGAAATTTTTGTTCTCATTACTAATTTGGCTTACGCTTCAGGGAAATGACTTTCTATATCACTTGGTTTACACCAATTATACGAAAGGTGATGGTGTCTGAATATCACAAAAATGTGTGGAATAGAGCTTAACCAGATTCAAATAAAAGATTAAAAATCATGCCATGCTTATACCAGCTCTCAGTTTTTCCATTCTGCCATGAAAACATCATTTTCCAAAAGGACTGCTCTTTTAGTATGAGTTCCAGAATATTAAGATACAGGGAGAAGAGCCAAATCAGCCAACCACAGATGACTGACAAGTAACGTGAGCAAGGAATTAGTGTTTGTTTTTACAATCTTAGGGGTTATTTGTCACTACAGCAAAGCTGACTGATATAATTAGAAAGAAATGAAGGCAGAGATGGAATGACAGAAAAAGGGATAAAGACAGTGTGTAAAAAGAAACTTTTTAAAGCACCTTCAATGTGAGAAGAAAGTGTCAACTCTAAGGAGATTTGAGACAGAAAAAAATATTTTTTTATTAGAGAACTAAGCATGTTAAAATACTCGTCTGAAGTAAGGTGCCATTAAGCAGAGGTTACTGAATGTACAGGAAAAGAAATAATCCAGAGAGTAAGGGCCCTGAGAGAGTGGGATGAGACAAATTTCAGAGCAGAGAAGGAAGGCTTCTCTTCCAGTGGAAAGGATTGTGTTTCCCTCTGTAACTCGTGGTCAGGAGGAAATAGTGACACAGATGCTGGTATGTTAGTAAGTGGGTGAAAAAGAAAACACTCTGCTTACCTATATGCTCACCGTACTACCACGCTCACAACAATTTTGACACCAAATGTATACATTTGCATCAGGAAATAATTCTGACACTAGCTGCCTGGAGTCTGTGCAGACCCCACAGGTTAAGGTCTCAGTCCCGCAAACCCTCCCCCCATTTCAGGTATCAATCATAAGCATGAAGCTCCTAGGTCTCTCACAACTTTTGTCTGATTTGGCTACAAATCATAGGTTTAGACCTACTCCTCAGATTCAGTCATTAGCTGGAACACCACACAGAACTGAGGAAAACACTTGTTTCCCTTTGTCAGTTGATTATATGATAAAGTTTATGGTACAGTACGAAAATAAGCTGCCAAATGAAGAAACACACAAGGCAAAGTCTGGCAGGGTCCTAAACACAGGAGGCCCTTTTCCTGTGGAGCCGAGGTGTGCTACTCTTCCAGCACACAGGTGTGCTCACCAACCTGGAAGGTCTCTGAACACCATACTTTTGGAATTTTTATGGGCTCTCCATTATATGGGCACAACCAATCATTAACACAATCTCCAGCCCCAATTCTTTCCTTCCCAGAAAGTGGGGGCTCAAAGTCCCAAGCTTCTAATCATAGTTTGTTCTTCTGGGGGTTAACCCCCTTCCTGAAGTTATCCGGGAGCCCGCTGAGAATTGACTCATTAGAACAGAAGATACTCTTATAACACAAGAGATTCCGAGGGATTTAGGAGTTCAGTGTCAGGAACCAGGATCAGAGACCAGATATAGAAGAAAAGAAACAAATAAATTTGGAGAAATTGATTTCTACAGGTAAAAATCTACTATACTTTTGAGGAATGTTTAGTTGCTTAGGAACTGCCCCAAAAAAACATAATTCATCCCAAGACCCATCGAGGATGGTATTTTACCAGAATAGTGCAATAGAATTACAATGATACAAAATCTCAGGGGTATAGCTGAGAGAAATATTAAAGAGATGAAAATGGTATTTAAAACTGAAGGAAGAAATATGAAAAAGAAAAATATAGAAAAATACACAGAAAAAGAAAATATAGAAATATTTTTCTATAGACATATAGAAAGCAATGGGCGTTCCCTATGAGTCTAATGAAGAAAACATTTGAAATAATTGAATAAAAGTGGGTTATAAGAAGTTGTGGCTATTGGACATTTCAATAAGCAAAATAGCTTAATTTAAAGAAATTGGTTCCTCCTGATATTTCCAGCTTTCGTGTAGAGGAGGATATGAATCCATTCAGGAACTTCCCCTCCATGTCACTCCCAAGAGCTCTGTGCTCAGCTATTGAGTAAAGCCAACTAAGCTCATGTCAATTTTAAAAATCTACTAAAAAAAGGACTGCAAACCAACTGGAGGGATCTTTTTAAAAACTGTCTATTACTGCTGATTATCCCTTCTCCCAAACACAGTATAAGTTTTCCTGATGAGAAATATACTAGCTTGATTCAATTTTAACTTTGATGAAAAACTCAGTAACAGACCAGAAACAAAATATAAAGCACCTCAGTATGCTTGCTGTAATAGATTCTATCACTCATATTTTTCTTGACACATTGCCAAGATTAAAAGAAAACCTGCTGACATCCTTGAGTTCTGCTTTGATCACAGACATGGAATTTCTGTAGGAGATAATCACAGGGAGTCCACTTTTCCACTCTTTTTGACCTCAAAAATCCAGAACTCATTGAAACTTAGGACTATGCTAAATTGGGCTCATATTGAGAAAACCATTTTATAGCTCATTTGCCAGGGAGAAAACCTTTGAGATTCAAAGATAACCTTATATCATCTTCCATTCTTAGAAGATAATGTGTTTTCCACCTCCATGCACAGAATGTTTCCCAATTTCAGTCTAAAAAGTTCAATCTACAGTGAAGCCCTCTTTAGAGGGGAGGAGAGATAGGCATAAAAAAAGATCTAAGAAACCACAGAAATCTTTTTAAACTCAGTCGTAATATCCATCTTTAATTTTAGAGGTCTCTGCATGACTTTTTTGTGTGACCAATGGTTTTAAAATACACAAAGAAAAAATAAATGGAAGCCATATTTCAAAATCCAGAAAATTTCTTGGTATATCTAAAATTTAATTATTTTTATTAATTGAGGTTCAAGATATATTACTTAAAATAATTCAACTAAAGAACTCATTTTAGCTATAAGCTATAATCTTGTCTATCATTAACTCATTAGCTCTCCTATTAAAACTACTTGGAAACAGAATCCCTATTTCTCATTTTCCCTCACCTTTTATTCAATATTATTTTATTTATTTTTTGAATTTATTAGGGTGGTTCCCCATCTCTCATCCTAAAGCAGTGGTAAGTAGGAAATTCAAGGACTGACTTAAAAGTTTTCCTGGCCCATAAAATGATTTCCTCTATAATAATAAGAGTATTAAGCTCTTATCTAGTAATTTCAAGATGTCATCAGTCTGAAGGTTTAAAAGATCTCTAGATGCCCATAGTCACAAGTTCACTAAAAGATAATAGGTGTAGATGACTGGTAGATAGGCAGCTATGTACATAAATTAATACATGGATGGATGGATGAACAGGGAGACACGGATAGTAGATTTCATAACTTTAAAGCCTTCTTCAACTCTCAAACACCTTGTTTTACATTAGTGTACCCACTGCTGTTTTGTTTTTCTCTGGCTCTTTATTGTTGATCTTGTCTCCTTTGGCACCATCCTCTTCCTATAACTTTGTCACACAATAAACACTATCCTTTTCTGTCCACAAAACCTTACTAATCATACAACGTTTCCAATGACAGACTTCCACTAACAACAAAGTTATCACCTACTGTGTCCTACCAGCTTAATATTACCTTCTTCATTTTTCCCTTCCTATGTTTCTCGTCATCACCATATCCCCTTCAGGAAACACTCAAATCCTTCTTGCTTGATATTATACAAAAGAACTGTGCTCAACTTTTGATTTAGCATTTTTCATCCGGAGTAGGAGCTGTAGTTGAGGTGGAGAAGGATCCATCAAAGTGCTTTCCTAAACAAAAGAAATATCTTACCGCAATGATCATTTTAACACTCATCTCTAAGGCATACATATTTTGTTTTTAGTGGCCATTTATTTGAACTATTACCTAAATCTCTAAGGCATACATATTTTGGTTTTAGTGGCCATTTATTTGAACTATTACCGAAGTATTGAAGGTTGGCAGTCTGATAGGGAAAGCCAATTGTGTACAAATTTGTGACAGAGAAAGTAAATGACTGCTGCCACGTTGTGACAAAACTGCCTAAGGCTAATTTCAAATACTAAGTGTACATAATGATTTGTGATAAGAGGTCCTCTATGTTAAAAGCAGAATGTTTATAAATGCATTCTAGGTCAACAAGTACCTAAAACATCTGTATTAAAAATAGAAAGGAGTATATCATATGGCAAAGCAACTGAAATTTTTCCAACTGTTTTCGAATGGTTTCTTTTGGTTAACCCCAATAATTTTCTTTCATTTTGGTCCATTTTTTTCTTAGCCCTCCCACAAAGTTCTAGCCAAATCAATACTTCCTAACAGCATGCACTTGAAAAAGAAGAATAAGCCTATTTAGAGAGCACATGGACAAAATAAAAGGAAAAAGTAGACGTAATGTCAAGTATCCAGATTCCTAATATCTTCTGCCTGGCCCCTGAGTGGAAGAAGACCACAGGTCTCCCACTCAGAATCAATGCACTTACATGTTTTCCATGGGTCCTCTGGACATACTGCAGTTTCATGCATCCCTCTTTTGCTATCTCACTTAAAACTAAAGAAGACTATTTGGGTATCAGAAGAGTCCCCCTACAAGATGGATGTAATTGCCTCTCTAGCAAAACTAGTTTGTGGCCTGGGCTTGGGACTTCCGTAGTGCTTCTCCTCTCACCTCCTCTCCATGTGCTTACTCAGCTTCCCACTGACCCCTCTCCCCAAACTGACGGTATATTTTTCATTTGTTATACTCTCAAAACTTAGTCAGAAAATAAGGATTTGGCATCATTGACTCAGATTATTTGCCTATCATATTTACTGTCTGATCCTATGACATAATACACCTTAGCTTCCCCCTCACCCCGACACACACCCACACCAGGGGAGAAAACCATATTCAAAATTAGACTTGAAAACAAGATCCCAAGTTTAAATAATTATAAATAACACACACACACACACACACACACACACACACACACTACACCAACAGTCATATGCTTTCCAGTATTCAGAACTACAACATTACTTAAAGTGCAAATGTTTTATGTGACATAAAGGGAAATCTCTAAGCAATGCCTTAATGATCAATTTCACCCAGAAATCATAAAACCTTGTTAGAACAGCAATAGTGTGTTCTTACGGTGGTATCTATTTAGCCACATTACTTTTTATCATGTCAGCATTTTGTTTCTAAAAACAGGGCAGCTTACTTGTGTTTTTAGGGCTATTTTCCTTACAATGTTAAGTGTAGCACTGTCCAAAATATAAGAACTAGAAGACAGAGGTTGGAAGGAAATAAGAATCACTAACACTGAAAAGACAGAACCACTAAATTTTAAAAATGCATTTTGAATGGATATTGCCCAATTCAACGCACAGTGTTACTCCACCTTTGAGCAAGCTTAGCAAAAAACTAGTGTCAGCAACAATGCTGAGATATCAGCATTATTCACACATATGCTCTCTAATAGGCCATAATGACATTAGCCCTTCACATTCTACATGATGACAAGAACATTAATTTAAATGGAGGCAACACAGCATAATAAAATGGACATGGTAAAACTACTTACGCTTTTGACCCTCAGTTACAATAAGCCTCCAGATTCTCATTTGTAAAACAATGGTGATAAGACTATAAATCTCACCGGAGTTTTCTGAGGATTATATGAGCTACTTCAAGTAAAACACTGAATTAAGTAAAAGGGCAAATTCTAAAAAAAAAGGAAGTTATAATTGTAGCTATTAATTAGTTCTTTTGCCTTTTCATTAAATTGGCACTGGGTGAAGAACAGTATTTCTAATGTAGAAAAAGCAAGTGAAATTTATATATTTGTTAGAAAATTTAACACTGTTTAATTAATATCACCCAAGATCAATGACCAACAGAAATCAATGATATTTTCAGACTATTAAATTTTCTTTTTTGGTATCTCTTTATGTGAAATCCTGTATTCCTACAAAAAAGCTCTTTACCTATGTTTAGTAACTCTGTTCTGACAAGGGAGTATGGCTTTTCTTACTGGTTTTTCATAAGACCATTAATTCATTGCACTAACCATTAGAGTGAATTTAATGTAAATGATAACAAAAGAAATAAAGCTTGGGTACCTGACTGAGCAAAGACCTTTATGGAAATGGGAAATTCTATGACTTGTAATATTAAACACAGCACTGAAAAGAGAATGCAAAGATGTTGTATGCTTTTCCTGAAAATGTCAGCAATTTTGATTAATTTCTGTAGGCATACTTAACAAATTAAAAAAAAAACAGAAAAAGTAAAAGCATTCTGTAACATCGCAGTCTTAAAGAGTAGTATGAACACCAACGTGATGTGACTTCATGATAAATAACTGTTTCAAAGGAAAAAGACATGATAAACTTCAAATATCGTTACAGAAGAAATAATGTGAATGACTAATAAAGACATGAGGAAATACTTAAAACATTTTTAAAATATAAATCCAAATTAAAACAATGTGATATAATTTTATACTCAGCATATTAGCAGAAATTAAAATACTAGATAGCATAAATTGTTGGAGACAGCATGGGAATATGAAAGCATTTCAAGCAGTACAGATGGAAATGTAGAATGTGCAGCTATTCTGGAGGGCAATCTGATACTACTCAGTCAAATTAAGAATACAGATACTCTGAGAACCATCAATCCTGAGCATATATCTCAGAGAAATTGCCCACAAGTCCAAAAGGGATGATTACTGCAGCACAGCTTATCATGGCCGAGGAAGCTAGAGGCGATTGGAAAGCCCATTACTGGGGAACAGACATAAAAACATAAAGGACGCAGCCTTGGCCAGTGCAGCTCAGTTCATTGGAGTGTTGTCCCCTAAACCAAAGGGTTAGGGGTTTGACTCCCAGTCAGGGGACACACCTAGGTTGTGGGTTCAATCCCAGTCAAGGCACATACACAAACAGGAGGCAACCAATCATGTTTCTCTCTCACACTGATGTTTCTGTGTGTGTGTGTGTGTGTGTGTGTGTGTGTCTCTGTCTCCCTTTTTCTCCCTCTAAAATCAATAAACATACTTAATTTTTTTAACTAAAAGAAAAAGAAAACCATGGTGGATGCAAACCATGGAATGCTAGAAGTCTGTGAAAAGTAATAGGTCAGATACAAATGTAACTTAAATAGTTCATAGAAACACTTCTTTGTAAAAAATTATAGGATTAAAATGACAGCTATAACACAACAGCTTATAAAATAAAATAACATGCATTTTCCAAGAATCACACACATAAGAAAAAGGATGCAAAATAAATATATTAGAATAATTACCTTTCAGGGTGTGCATGGGGAAAGCAATATGACAGGAAACGGAGATATATAAGACTTTATAAACATGTTAAATAAGACTGCTTTACTTTTCTACTGATACATAAATTACCACAAGTTCAGCAGTTTAAACCTATGAAAATTAACTATCTCACTGTTCCTGTGAGAAGCCTGAACAGGGCTCAGCTGGATTCTCTTCTCAGGATCTCACAAAACAAATCCAGTTGACAGCTGGGTCCAGGGTCTCATCTGAAGCTCAGCATCTTCTTCCAATCTAATGTTGTTATTGGTAGACTCAATTTCCTTACAGTTATAGAAGTCATGAACTGCACCTTCAAGACAATCAGAAGAGCATCTCTGAGATATTTCACCTTCTTTTAAAGGGCTCCTCCAACCAGATGAGGCACATAGAACAATCTCTCTTAATTAATTGGTTAATAAGTTAATCATAGAAATGTTAGCCCATCATATTCACTGCTCCTGCTCATCATCAAGAGAATTGGATTAAACAGGGAATGTACATAGAAATTTTATAGTGTAAAAGTTTATAGTTTTCAGATATATATTTTATTAGCTTTACAAAGCAAATTAAAAATGAGTGAATATATAGACTACTTAAACATTATCATTAATAAGTTTGATTTAGAAAATATATGAAGAACTTTGCACCCAAAAATTGGAGTATAAAAATTTTTTTTCAAGACAAGCAGTTGAAATTAGAAACAAAAGGAAAAAACTAGAACTTGCACAGCTATATTAATGTCTGAAAAATAGATTATATTAGATATCAACTAATACCATTTTGGTTAAATCTAACTTGTGGCGGGGGCTCCACCTGCAGAGTCCCCACATCCACCACGGATGAGAATAAGTCTATGAAGACATGATCTGCTTGAGGAGGAAAGGTGGCCAATTTCTCAAATGAGAAGGGCCAAGAGCCTTTTCCTCAATGGGCTTTTATTGTGTTCATTTTGCACAGGAATACAAGTAAAGCTTATTAATCACTGTCATGCAGTAAGGATCAAACAATAGATAACATACAAAGAACTATGAGAGCTTATTCTGAGTCAAGGTCTATCAGCTAAAGGGCTACAAAACTTTGGGAAACAAACTCATTTCCTGCTCAGACACTTAATTGAGAGCATTCTTAGCAAAGCAGGTTTCACAGGATTTTATATATTCTTTCTCAGGCCTGATCACCTGGGGAACCTGCCCAATCCAGCACAGAATTGCACTGGCCTCTGTCATTGTCTCAGGCTTAAGTCAGGCAGAGTAAGCAAGGCAGCCAAGAGACTAGGAGATTCCCACAAATACAATGAGGACTCAGGCTATGTTAAAGCTAAGGGGAGAGGGTCCATCACCTCCTTTTGCGGTAGCTCCCCAAGTCCTTCCTTGGGGCCTCCACATGATCGTGCCTGTCTTAGGTCATTCCCTCCTTGGGGAATCTTACCCATCATTGGCTAACTGATCAAGCACTGGAGGCCAGTTATGGATGAAGTAAAAGGATCAGAAGTGTGCTTCTGCCAGGGAGATAAGCCTTGTCTCCTTAGTGGCTTATGGTCTGAAGGTCATTCCCTCAGCCTCAGCCATGGGGGTGTTACAGCTTCTGAAACCAGGCAGGACAGTTCCCAACACTAACTAAAGTATTATTTGGTACAATAAAAAAGTAATAAAAAGAAATTGTATGGTTTTGAAAGTACTTTAAGAAACTGTCATTATTATGCATATATAAATATTTACATAAATAAATAATTAATAAGAAATTAATAAATTGGATTAATTAATCTATAAGATTTAATTTATTTAACGTTATTTAAAATATATTATTTTGATATAAATTAAAATTATACTTTTTTGGTATTTTATATAGTAATAACAAGAAAATAGAAAAGTAAGTAATTTCAAAAAGTTGCCATTTGTCATCACAACTACAAAATATGAGGCATCAAAACAAAGTTTTAAAAACATATATGAGAAAATAAGCATTTTTATTGGTAAACATTAAGAAGACCTAAATAAATGGAGGGATATACCATGTAAGACAGATTTTTGGTATAAATTTATTTGGGGCCTGAAAAAACATTTGTTTTAATCCAACCAAGATTTCTTGCTTTAGCTTTCTTTCTTTCTTTCTTTCTTTCTTTTTTTTCCTTTCTTCTTACCTTCCCTTCTTCCTTTGGTGCAAGGTGATAAGCTCACTCTAAAAAACACGTGAAAGAATGAAAGAAAAAGAAAAGTCATAAGACTCATGAAGAGGAAGATCTTATAGTGAAGGGGAAATTGAAAATCACATTCTACCAGATATTGAGCCATCTTTATATTACTATGATGTGGTATTGAAATAAGAGTAAACCAGACAGAGCAGTAAAGCAGAACAAGGTGTCCAGTAGGGCATAAACATATACATATGTCCCCCAAAGTCCCAGATGTCACACCGAGGGGTATTTAGTAAGAGTATTGCTAGTTGTAAAGTTCACAGTTTTAAGGAAATCAGTACAAGATTGTACTGATTTTCTTTTTTAAAAAACTTTAATTGTTGTTCAATTACAGTTTTCTGTCTTTTATTCCAATCCCAGCCCACCCCCCAGCCCTCCCCACCTCCCTCCCATTTCCAGC
>PVKU01015997.1:0-16235 GCA_004027475.1 Anoura caudifer | reverse complement strand
GAGGGGCTGGGAATGGAAAGGAGGGGGACTTTTTTCTTACAACCTCCTCTGGCCCTGGGGCAGCTTGCAGGGTGGCCTGTGCTGCCCAGGGCAGCCTGTCCCCAAGCCTTCCCCTCATCTTGATATTCAAGAAGTGAGCATGGGGCTGGAGCAAGTGCGCCATCAGATAACCTGGGCCCACTCAGGTTTCTCCCAGCGGCCAGGGCTCATGCCACCTGAGACACCCAGGCTCCCTGCTCACTAGGCCTGTGCTGACTGCCTGGCCTGGAGCCAGGGCCAGGTGGGGGTGGCACGGACCAGCTTCTGTGACTCAGCCTGGTCCCACTCTCTGCAGGTGAATCAGAATCTCCTGGAGGTGGAGCCCAGGAATCTAATTTTTTTTTAAGATTTTATGTATTTTCTTTTAGAGAGAGGGGAAGGGAGGGAGAAAAAGAGGGAGAGAATGGTCAATATGAGTGAGAAACATCAACTGGTTGCTTCTCTTATGCACCCCTACTGGGGACCAAACCCACAACCCAGGCATGTGCCCTGACCTGGAATCGAACTGGTGACCTTTCACTCTGTGGGACAATGCCCAACCAACTGAGCCACACCTATCAGGGCCCAGGAATCTAATTTTTAAAGGCTTCATGAATGGCTCTAATCATTGTCTGCCTTCCACCTTGAGAGGCTGGGGTCAGGAGGGATGAGAGGGACAGAGCGACATAGCTACTTCCCTCTGCATCCGGTCCTTCCACAGCTCGTCCTTCAAAGGGATCCTCCGTATTGAGACTTCAGTTGTCATTTTTCACCTGCCCTACTAAAGAACTCAGGAACACAATTAAAAGGGGGGAATCAAGCTACTCTGGTGATGAGAGGGATTGGGAAAATGTAATATGCTGAGTGTGTGATCACAGCTTGAAGGAACAAACCTTCCTCCTGCAAGAGCACTAACAATTGGAGAGCCAAGATTGAGCCCCCCACCCCACCCCCTGCCAAGTAATGTGCAGTAGGCAGGGGGGCTATTGTGATTTTCATTCTACATTCAAAGAGGCCCTAACTTGACTCAAGTTCTGGGCATCCAGAACTTTCTGTCACATCATTATACTTACTGTGGGTCCAGGTCGACTTGACCTGTCTCTAAAATCAGGCAAAATCCTCACCTCTCTCTGCCTGGTGCTGAGTAGCTCAGACTCAGTGCCTGTGTTTTCTCTCCTGCAGAGGCTTGAACAATGGGAACCCACGTGTCCCATCTCTGGGAGACCATCCACTTCCTGGGACAGAACTGCGTTCTGCAAAGAGAAGGACTTAAATAATGAAATTGCTGTAGACTGAATGTTTGGGCTCCCCAGAGTTTGTCGGTGGAAACCTCACCCCTAAGCTGATGCACTGGCAGGTGGAGCTTTGGCCGGTAATTAGGTCATGAAGATGGAGCCTTCATGAATGGGATTAGTGCCCTTTTTAAAAAGACTTCAGAAAGCTCCCTCACCTCATGTGAGGACACGGAGAGAAGACACCGAATCTGTCGGCACCTTGCTCTTGTACTTCCTAGCCTCTAGAACTGTGAGAAGTAAATGTTTGTTGCTTAAGCCACCCAGTCTACGGTATTTTTGTTATAGCAGCCCAAATGGACTAAGACAAGGATGATTTGTGTAGTAGATTATATTATCGTTGAAAATGTTTACCACCCTCCTTCCAGTACCCCTTCCTGAGGGCCTGTGCGGGACTCTCTATCCCTGCCTTGTTGAATCTGGGAAGGACCAAGAGACTCACTGACTGTAAGAGCCAGTAAGGGGGTCCACTGTCTTCTCTCTCCACCACAGAGACCTCGATGTTCAGACAGAGACTGTATCGTCAGCCCGGGTCCTAGAGTAAAGATGCTGCGAGGAGAGCAGTTGACCAGCGAGCCACGGGCAGGGGTGAGAAGTTCACATTCACTGCTGTAAACCAGTAGATTTGAGGTTCTTTATTACTGCAGCGTAACTGAGACTAAACTGACTGATACAATTTGTAATCCCACCAGGCAAAGATTAATCACTGTTAAGATTGTGCTGTATGAGCAAAAATTCTTATGTGCAAATGAACATATTTACCTCTACAGTTTCACAAAAATGAGGTTAATATGCATCTTTCTCTGCAGCCTTCTTGTTCTGGCTAATATGTGGTGGGCATCCTTTCATGTCAAATTTATATCTACGTCCTGTTTTTTATTTTTTTAATCTTTTTTCATTGTAATTTCTTTTTTATATTACCTTTTAGTTCCCTTATACTCCCCTCCCCCCACCTACATACCATTTTTTAGTGTAGCTTCATAAGGTACCAACGGTATGGTTATGCCAACATTTACCAGTCCCTCTTTGGTGAAACTGAGGGTTTAATTTTTTATTTTTACAAACTCTGTATGAACATCGTACGTAAATATTTTTATGCAGTGGCTCAAGCACTTCCTTGGGTTTAGGCTAAATCCCGAGAAGCGGGGTTGCTGACTGAGGACACACACCCGCTTCGGTTGGATGCACGATACCAAACTGCCCTCCAGGGAGTAGCTCACCCTCTTGCTCGCCTGCTGGTGTTCTCGTTTCTCTAAACTTCTTGTCAATAGCAAGTGCAACCCATTTTTCCAAATGACTCCAATCAGAAGAGCACTCTTAGCTTCATCATGAGCTAACACACTGCCTCCCGAAGTTTGGCAATTACTTTGCCCATCCGATCACTCAAGCCAGAGAGCAAAGGGGACGCAACCTCTGCAGCCACCAGGCAGAAGACTGGACTCGAAGTATTTGCCAGTGTGTTGCCTCTGAATCTCTCTCACCCAGACCCCACTTCTGGCAGGGTCCCAGCTCTCCCTTCTATTTTTCTCTCCCTGCTCCCCCTTCTTTTCCCTGTGGAGATTTTTAAAGCCAATTTTTTTTTTTTATTACACAAACAACATTATAGAAACATTAGAATTCTAATTAAATGAAAATCACCCACAATCAGTGGCCCGTACACATTAAACTGTTTTTCTTTGCTTGTGTTCCCTTCCAGCCCCCGTCCAAATGCATGCAGGGTCTTTGCCCATTAGTGCTCCTGGCGCAGGGGTCGTTTTGCATTCTGCCCCCTCTGCCTCTCGTCCTGCCAGAAATGATTTTCCATGTTGTTACATGGCCATCATCTTTCTCATTTAAATCATTGCACAGTGTTCCAATGAGTGAGTAATTTAATGATTATTACCCTAATGTAAGTCGCTTAAGTGGGTCCCCGTTTTCCTCTATTATAAATAATGCTGCAGTACTTGTTTTTATGGATATAGCATCTTCCTTCATTGGAGTTATTTTCTCAGATTGGTTCCCAAGAGTGAGATAGCTGGGTCAAAGGGCATGAATGCTTTAATCATTCTGGGTGTGACTTGTAATATTGTTTAATACAGGGTTTTTCTTTTTTGATTTTCCTGCTCAAAAATTATAATGTGTTTTTCTCTTTTACAACTATATATAGAAAAGAGAAAAAGTCCCCTACCTGGAAATTACCATTCCTAACATTTGGATAACCATCCTTGTAGACATCTCTTGATGCATAACTATACATATAGATGTAGAAATAGAAATAATTTTTCACAGTAGGGATCATACTTATGTTCCAGTTTTGCAACCTGGTTGGGGTTTTCTCTCCTCCATTCAACAACATGCCCTGGGCTTCTCTCATTGGTTCTGCCACCCATGTGCTTGCATAATGTAGCACAAACAATAATCGCTGTAAGCCAGGCACGTCCCAAGAATGCTATCTGCATTAGCTCATTTAAGCTCCGCAACAACCCGATGACATAAGTTCTATTGTTATCAGGCCCATTTTGCAGATGACAAAACAGGCTCAGAGAAAATGACTGCTCAAGGTCACATAGCTAGGAAGTGGTGGGGCTGGCACTCACCTTGAGTTCCCCGGGGCTTCAAAACAGAGGCTCCTACAAATAATACCCCAGTACATTCTTATTGTAAAAAGTAGCAATCGCACAGGAAGTAAAGTGTAAGAGTTCCACTTACTCGGAGGTTTGAGGTATCAGTTAAGTTTAGGCTTAACTGGATATGACGAAATCAAAGGAACATAAACTTAAACCAATCAATTTACTTTTGTCCCACACAGAAGTCTGGACAAAGCATTTCAGGTGCTTCAGCAGGGTGGCCCCGTGCTCCCTGGTCACGAAGAACCCAGGCTTCCACCTTCATGTTCTGCATGCTGGGTTTACAGCTGCCACCCCTAAGGCCTCCCTCTGGGCTAACCTGTCCCTGGGGCTCCAGCCATCGTGCCTGCGTTCCAGGCAGTAAGAAGGAGAAAGGCTGGAGGGGCAACAGCGGGCTTTCCCCGATGAACCAGCCCCACCTAAAGAGCTTCCTTGAAAGTCCCCCTGCCCCCTGACAGCAGCTTGCTTCTAATTGGCCACCCTTTTCCATAAGGGAGGCTGGGAAGTGTAGTTGTTAAACTGAGCACGTCACTGCTTTCCCCCACGCCGATCTCCTGCAGTAGAAAGGACGGTTCCTCAAAAGAGGGAGAAAAGATACTGAGGCAATCAGAGAGCTCGGCCACTGTGTGTGTCCTTCCCGGGCCTTTTCTGTAAATGTACACACAGGTACATATATAAAAGTAGAGTTTAGAAAAAGTCTAATGTATAAATGGTGCCTTGTTTTAATTTACATTTTAAAGTTTACCAGCCAGATTAAACATTCTCCATTAAATATTTGTCTACTAATAATTGCATTGTGTGCACATTTAAACTCTTTATTTAGCCAATTAAAGCCTTGATGATTTCTTAATTAACTTGAACGAACTGGATGGATGGATGGATGGATGGATGGAGAGAGAGGGGAGAGATAGATGTTACAAGTACTGACTCTTCCTCTTCTTTGCTTCAAGTATTGCTTCCACTCTGCCATACTTTTTATCGTTAATGGATTTTGCCTTTTTGGGAGGTGAATTTTTTAGAAATTTCAAATGTTTATATATTGCGTCCATCTTTTGGCTGTGACTTTTCTATCAGCTCCAGGCTCCAGAGATTTGGTCACCTTTCGGATGGCTTTTGTCTCCCAGGAGACACAGTCCAATAACAGCAGCCAGGCCCACCGGCTCGAATGCCCACTCTGTCGCTCCCTTCCTGTGTGACTGCAGGCGGGACACCTCCCCTCATCCGAGATCTCGTTCTCTTGGCTTTTGGGTGAAGGGGTTGGACCAGCCCCAGGCTCTCAGGCCTGGCTCTGCATCGCAGCCACCGGGGCCTCCATCACAGGCGAGTTTCTGGACATCCCCCCTCGGATCTACGGTGAACCCGTGTCCAGGAACCTGCATTCGTGGATGCTCTCCAGGGAGCTCAGACACATTTCAGAACCTCTGGACCAGCCAGTGTCTGAGGTTTCTTCCCGTGCTGGGCTCTCGGAGTGGAGAGCGAGAGGA
Source organism: Anoura caudifer (assembly GCA_004027475.1). Classification (NCBI taxonomy): domain Eukaryota; kingdom Metazoa; phylum Chordata; class Mammalia; order Chiroptera; family Phyllostomidae; genus Anoura; species Anoura caudifer. Next base: position 10,835 of record PVKU01015997.1, on the reverse strand, counting down.
GGGCAGCAGCCCTTGGCCTCTGTGTCCGCCGAAGCCAGTGCACCCCACCCCTTCCTCCTGGGTCTCAGCCCACGTTCCACATCCAGCCTGAGCAGCAGCCTGTCACCTTGCCTCCTTGGGGTCGGGGGTGAGGTGCGATGGTGGCCAGATTTTGGGGGTATAGCCTGAGGGACTGCCACAACAATGCCACAGTAATGTAATGCCCGTGAGAGGGGGCCAGTGTCACTAGCTAGGTGACCTTAGTTAAGCCACTCACTCCATGAGCCTCCATTTTCTCACCTATGAAAGCAGGGACTGTGTCTTCCTCAAGGTTATTATAAGGTTGGTGATGATGGATGGATGGATGGAAAGAGCCTAGGGCAGTTCCTGGCACCAAAAAAATGCACATTTGACAAATGTGGTGGTTATTACTATTAGTGTTTCCATTGTGATATACAGTGCCCTGGGCATGTGAGCTCTAAAGAAGGCAGGTCCCGAACAGGAATTCCTGGTGCCTGACACAACAGAAACTTGTTTCCCTGTGATGCTGAGACTTGGCAGTAGGTAACTCTGGGCTTCTGGAAAATTTTCCTCCTGGCCCAGTGTAGAACTTGCTGCCTCAGCCAGGAGGGTGCGTGCCACGGGGCAGACTGCCAGCCTCCAGACAGCGGCACCCCCCTCAGCGGGGGACGCGCTCCTCGCTCTCCCCCATCAGATCAGACAGGAATGGCCCCGTTCCTCAGGTGGCTGACCTCTGCAGAGAGGAACCATCCCCACCTCCCTCCCAGACCCCTGACACCTGGGACACACTCCCAGCATGTGCCTTTCCTCTGCCCAAACCTTCGGATCAAGTCTCTCCCGCTGCCCATTGCTCCTCATCCTTCCCTAGACCTTACACCTCCTTACCTCCATTCCCGTTGTCCCTGACCCAGTCTGGGGCTGAACCCTTGCCCTTGAGCCTGACAAACTTACACAGGCCTCACTTGCTTTGCCGACCTTTTTTCTAGGGATTCAGACCCCAGAGAGAGGCCAGAACCCGTTTCTGAGTGTCTTGGCAGCACTGATGGGGGCAAAGTGGACAAAGCTTCAGCTGTGGGGGCCGCTTTAGATCACTGAGGAAGTTGCTGTGGAAACGTCCCTCCCCTCGGACCCCACACTCACCCTTCCGATTAATTTATAATCGCTACAAAATGAGGTATAAAAACTGTCACACAGGCAACCCTGCTTGAACAAGGTCTGAAGGTCCAGCGACAATTCGAGGATCTACTCCTGCACACCAGACTGAGCACAGGAGCGTGAGTGTGAGTGCTTGTGTTCAGAAGCCAGCTCCGTCTCCTGTTAGCTGCTTGATCTCGGGCAAGGTACTTGACATTTCTATGCCTTGGTTTCCTCACCTGTAAAACAGGGGTGCTAATGATATTCTCTACCTGTTGTGAATATTCACAAAGTTAGCACACATAACTAAAGCAACCAGGTAAGAATATGTAAGTTGGATTTCATCAACATTTAAAACTTGTGCATCAGAGGACATTATCAAGAAAGTGAAAGGAAACCCCACAGAATGGAAGAAAATATTTTCGAATGTTGCATCTGATAAGGGTTTCATATCCAGTTTATATTAAAAATGCCTACAACACAACAAAAAAGGTAAACAATCCAATTAAATGGGCAAAGGATGTGAATAGACATTCCTCCAAAGAAGATATACAGAGAGACAGTAAGCACATGAAAAACTGCTGACATCATTACAACCATTAAGAAAATGCAAATCAGCCCTGGCTGGTGTGGCTCAGTGGACTGAGCGCCAGCCTGCGAACCAAGTGGTCGCTGGTTCGATTCCCAGTCAGGGCACACGCCTGGGTTGCGGGCCAGGTCCCCAGTAGGGGGCGTGTGAGAGGCAACCACACAATGATGTTTCTTTCCCTCTCTTTCTCCTTCCCTTCCCCTCTCTCTAAAAACAAATAAAATCGTTAAAAAAAGAAAAGAAAATACAAATCAAAACAACTCCACACCCACTGGAATACTTGTACTTTTTTCAAAAAAGGAAAATGAGAAATGCTTGTGAGGATGTGGGGAATTCAGAGCCCTCGTGCACAGTGGTGCAGCTGCTGCGGGAAACAGTCCAGCAGTTCAGCTCAGAGAGCTGAACACAGACTTTCCATATACCCTCGCCACCCACTCCTAGGCACAAACCTAAGAGAATCAAAAACATAATAGTCACAAAGTGGAAACAACCCAATAGCCAACTGATGAACGGACAAATAAAAATGTGATACACTTATACAGTGAAATATCATTCAGCAACAAAAAGAGATGAAGTACAGATGCTTGTTATACGGATGCACCTACAAGCATTTTGCTAAGTGAAAGAAACCAGATGTGAAAGGCCACATATTGTATGATTTCATACATACGAAACGTCCAGGATAGGCAAAGCCACAGGGATGGGGAGCAGATCACTGGGTGCCAGGGGTGGGGGACAGGGGAGTGGGGAGCGGCTGCTAATGAGTACAAGGTTTCTTTTTGGGGTGACGGAAATGTTCTGGAACTAGATAGTGGTGATGGTGGTACAACCTCATGAATACAGTAAAAAAAACAGCCCACTGAATTGTACACTTAAATGGTAAATTTTATGTTACATGAATTATATCTCAATTTTTAAAAAGTCAGTACTCATAAAGTGCTTAGAAGACTACCCGATCGTTGATAAGCACACAGTAAAGTTAGTTGTCACTTAGTTTCAGCTCCACCAGACTTGCATGTTGGTCCAGATCGGGCAGAAGAAAAAAAATTTTAAAGGCACGCGGCTGGCCCTGGCTGGGTACCTCAGTTGGCTAGAGTGTCATTCGGATATGACAAGGTTGTGGCTTTGACCCCCCGTCAGGGCACATCCAAGAACCAACCAATGAATGCAAAAACAAGTGGAACAACAAATCGATGTTTTCTCTCTCTCTAAAAATCATTAAAAATGAAAGTAAATAAAGGCACGTTGCTTTTAGACATTGAATTCATATATTTAATATATGTTCAAGTATTTCTTTGCATGTAGTTTTTTCATTTATTTTCATAGTTTTGATTTTACAGGCTTCACACACACGTGTGTATACATGTGACATAAGCATTCGTTTGTGTGTCGTTTTTACATTTTATTTTCGTGATCACTGTAGATCTTTTTAAGGTATGAAGGGGGTTTTCGAAGCTCAAGTTGCATTTGTTTTTGAAGCTGCAATTGGGTTGTGAGCCCAGGGCTGCCCTGTGACTCAGCTAATCTCCTCAAGGTCACGCCTGTGATGGAGCAGGATGCTCACTGACCTTGGAGTTTAAAGATCTGAGATTGATGCTTAGCTTTTTTTTTTTTTTTTCTTACAAGCTATTTGACCTGGAACAAGACTAAGGTTGCTAGATTTAGCAAATAAAAATATAGATCCCCAGGTGCATTTGAACTTCAGATAAAACTATGAATAAGTCCCAAATATCACACGGGATATACCTAAACTAAAAATAAATTATTTGTTTTATCTGAAATTCAAATTTAACTGCTCATTCTCTATTTTACCTGGCAACCCTAGACACCATCCTTCATTTCTGGGAAAGGAGTTTTTGAGTGGTATCATATTTAATTCTCACAACTCCCTATTTTTCCCATAGAACAGACTGACTCGGTGAGGTAATAAGATTTAGTCTAAGGCCACCCAGCTAGAAAATTCGTGAGCTGGGATTTGAACTTGGGTGTGTCAAGTTTGGCACGCTCTGCTAAAATCAAACTCATGACAGATAAGCCATGATCTACTTCATGATAACATGGGCGGCCTCAGCTAACCTGGAAAGGATGAACGATTTCATCAGCTGAGAAGGAATACTGAAAAAGAGAGACGGAGAATCAGACTTGAAATAGTGTTTCTATGCCCATCTATATTAATTTGCTATTGCAACCACAACGCATTCATACAACCTATGGGCCTTCAAAGAGCACAACTTTATCATCTTCCAGTCCTGGAGGCAGGAAGCCTGAGATGGCAGATGTCAAGACGTCAGCAGAGCTCATGCCCCCTGTGGGCCCTAGGAAGGAATCCGTTCCCTGCCTTTCCCAGCTTCTAAAGGCTGTGGCATTCCTGGGCTCCTAGCCAGATCACTCTGACCTCTGCTTCCATCATCTCCTGTTCTTCTCTGACTCTGATCCTCCTGCCTCCCTCTCAAAAGGACTCTTGTGATTACGTTGGCCCATCTGGATGATCCAGGATGATCTCCCATCTCAGAATCCTTGGTCACATCTGCAAAGCCCTTTTTTTCCCTTATGTGAAGTAACAAACTCCTGGCTTCTGGCCATGGGGATGCGAATACCTTTAGAGAGCCATTATTCCGCCTCCCACACTGAAGGAGGAATTATCTAGTGGCTTTGAGTGTTCTGGGCTTTAACTATAACCCCTTTCATCTGTACAGTTTTCAGAGTACTACACAACCTTTTTTACTTCTTGCATTGATCCTGGGAAGTCGATGAAGGCGGTGGTATTGAGGCCATTCTGTTAAGGGAAGTAGATGAGACTGGTGGGCATGTGGGGTGGGGGTAGGAGGGGGCACAGTGCCTGGGTCAGATGGAGAGATAGAGACTAGGGCCCAAGGCTTTTCACTCAGCATCTTCCCACATCATCCCTGCCGCCCCTAGTTCCAGGTCATGTGTTCTCCATGGTAGAATGGGGCAATTCTGCAGGCACCCCTACAATCTAGAGGAAGAAGCCTCCAAGGTGAACTAGTTCCCTCAGCCCTGATTCTGCCCTCAGCAAGCAGCCTTCTCCTGACCAGGGCAAGGAGGGAGGGACAGAGAGCCTTCCTTTTAGTGGAGAGCCTGGGCACAGAACCCCTGAACTTGGTGTCCATCCATCTCGGTGTGATCTCAACAGCAGCCCAAGCAGATGGTCCTGGGGCCTGTGCTGTACCCTCCTGTAAGAGGAGGGTACTCTGATTCTTGCAAAAGTCTTGTAGCAAACCTCCCCAGTAGTTCACAGTTTTGCCTCTGGGTGCTGCACAAAAGGAGCCAGGCTCTCCTCCTGCACCCCAGACATGGGCAGGCAGCTGCTTGAGTCCACTGACACTCCTCCAGGCTTCCCTCCATCCCATCCGTTATCGATGGTCTGCCTGTGCCTGACACTATTGCAGGAACTGGGATGTAGCCGTGAGTCCAACAGGCAAGGCCCCTGCTCTCCTTGTGCTTTGGTGGCAGAAGACAGACAAATCATACAGAAATATGGGGTAAGGGTTCTGGGCATAGCAAAACAGGGTGAGACAGACAGAGGGTGACGGCAACTCTGTGAGTGGGGACTTCGGTGCACTGTCCCCACTAAGAGGAGGCCGATGCCCTAGGGAGGGGCCGTGCTGAGATGCAAACCCACGTTTTGCACCAAAGTCCCCCTTGCTCCTAACCCCTGCTCTGAGCGGCCTCCAGAAGGGAATGAGAGCGGCCCGAGCCTGGGGAGGCACCCGGAGTCTGTGCACCACCCCTGAGGCTGAAGGCAGGCCGCCCGGGAACGGTGTCCAGCAGCAGCCTGACTCCAGGGCCAAGAAGAGTGGAAGATTCCTGTTCCGTGTTGGCTGAGCAAGGATCTAGTAAGGAGGGTAGTGGTGTGATGGGTTGTTTGAGAGACGCAGTGGCTAGATGGAGGGCAATGAACCACTTGTGAAGAGTGAGCCAGGGGTGTGTGTGGGGGGAGGGTCAGACGTAGGGGGTGGAATGCACATGACAGGGCAGAGGGCCAGGTGTGCCAGTGGAGGTGAGATAGAAGTGACAGGATGAACTGGAGGAGGAAGCCAGATGTGAAGGGGTGAGCCAGCTGTGAGGGGCTTGAGAACAAGCCCAGCCTCAGGCTTCGGAGGGTGTCGGTCCCTGGAAAGGGATGATGCAGCCTGTGCAGGCAATACTCTTTCTATTTAAGGAGGCTGCATTAGCCTCTGCAAAGAGGAGCCCAGGACATGTTTGGCACCTGGCTGGGTGGAAATAAACAGAGACACAAAGCAATAATTGATGCCGTGTCCTCTGCCTGCCCTGCCACCTCCTCCTCCCCGGGCTTGAGGAGGTTACTCATTGTTGTTGATCTGGGAGGAGACAACTAGAGCTATGGTAGCTAAAGGAGCCTGTTCCCCACACTTGAACTTGTGTTTTAGTCCCCTCCCCTCCAGCCTTGGTTCCTGCTGTGTCCTCACGTGGAGTGCCTGCTGCCTGACCTGCCTGTTGAACTCTTGTCTTGTTGGTCTGCCTCTAATGCTCTTTCGCTAAGAAGGCTCCCCTAATATCCACTCTACCTTTTCCAAGTTGTGATTAATCACTAGCCTCTGAGCACATACATCAGAGCTGAAAACCCAGACAACCCAGCTCTGTGTGTTAGGTACACTGACCTCAGCCCACCCCACCCCAGGAACACGCGAATGAACTTCAGAGAATCCCTGGAATTGAATACAAAATCATGTGCAAAATCAAACGTGCAGATGAATGGAGAAACAAAATGTGATATGCGATGAAATATTATTCAGCCATGAAAAGCACTGGAGTACTGAATCCTCCCAAACAGCCCACAGGTCTCTGTTCTGCCCCATCCAGGCTCCCCAGAAGCTGTGTAACTTCCCAAAGGTAAAAGGCCCTCCCAAAGCTGAGCAAACAGGTTAGTGTTTCATGAGTGTTTGAGGGGTTCAAACACAAACTCTCTGTCAATCCTTACATGGCCCTGAGCAGGAGGCCACCATGACCTCCATTTTATGTGAGAAAACTGTGGCTCAGGGAGGTCGAGGGACTGGCCTGAGAACACACAGCTGGCAAGCAGCCAGAGCTGGGACTGGAACCCAGTTCTCTCTGGTTCTACAGCTAGGTGTAGACCCAAATTATGGGTCAAATTTTGGGTTGGGGTGGGACATGGGATGGACTTCCCTCTTCCTACAGAGTTTATATTCTCACAGCAAGCTTGACGACAGGCAACCACAAAAACACAGTAATTCCAGAATGTGTTAAGGCTCTGAGAAAAAAAATGAACTGGGTGCAACCACAAAGTTGAGATAACAGTGGGGCTGCTTTAAATGGGGGGTCAAGGGCTGAAACCAGCACTGTGAGGAGGGCCCCACCGCTGGGGTGGGGTGAGGGGAATCTGGCTGCTTTGGGAAGTGACGGAAGGTCAAAGGGCTGCAGCGAGAGTGGGCAGGGGAGGTCACTGGGCGCAACTAGGGTACAGGCAGGGGCCGCAAAAATCAAAATCCAAGGGGAGCCCCCCATGGGTTTTCAGCACGGGTGAAAGGAAAGATCCCATGGCGGCTGTGCAGAAGGGCTGAGGGAAGACGGGAGTCGGGCAGTCCAGGAGGCGGCAGGCGGCCACCACACCACCTCGCTTAGTGCCTAGAGGGGCCAAGTGGGTCACACCGCCCCTAACCCCACCTCTTCCAGCTCCCGAGGGCCTCGCCCCACTCGGCCCCACCTGGCTGGTGATGTCACGGCGCTGGCCTGCGCTGCCTGTGACGTCATGATTGGGCCCCGAGGAGTTCTCCGGGTCCGCGCTAGGAAGGAGCCGCTCGCCCTTGGCGGGCGAGAGAGAGCGACCCAATGAAAAAGGTTACTTCCAAGCAGTCTCCGCCCAGGTTGTTCGGTGGGTGCGCGCCCCCGCGCGAGGCGCTGGTTGCTATGGACGCAGCGGCTGCCGCTGCCAGGCGCACGCGGGGTCACGGGGTCGCAGGGTCGCGGGGGTGCCGCAAGGCCACGTTTTCTCGGGTTCCCGCGGAGTGTGGCCACGCTTAAGACCCGGCAACACTATGAAGCCTCTAAAGAGGGAATCCCGCCTCAGAATACTTACAAGCAGATTCTTGGAGGCCGCAGAACACATCAAAGGTTGGCTCTGGCTGCCTTGGTAGCCGCAGGAGAACCCCACAGGGGCAGGGGGTCTTGGATGGGATTCACGACAGGAGGCCTGAAAGATGGGGGTGACACGAGGAGGGAGGTAAATGTCACCGGGGAATGAGGTAGGGGGCAAGGTGTACGCCATACCCTAAGAGATGATCAACGAGGAGGAGAATCCAATAAGGGAGGGGCACAGGTCACTTGGGCCTTGAGGATGGGGACACAGGAAGTGGGGAACAGACTGAGGCCTCAGGGATCAATTGTTCAGGAGATGGCTTTGGGAAGGAAGGCATAGGAGACCCCTAACTGGAACCACATCTTAGGATAGAACGCAAAAGGGAGGGTCCCCGTTGCGGGTGGGGGGGGGGGAAGAGCCAGGAAAGAGTTCAAGAAGAGAAGGGCCAGGACGCGGGGTCCTTGGGGAAGGAAGTTCAGGAAATAATACAGGAAGCATGCTCAGGCAGTGAAACCAACAACCTTAGTGGGTTTCTTTGGGGGTTGTCACCTAAGAGTCCTGCTGGAAAAACCTAAGAAATGCTAACTTGGCTAGTTCTGTTTCTGACTGCCTTTTCCCACTACGTGCGTGCCCTTTCCAGCTGGATGACACCTGTCCTGCTTGTTTAACCTGGTGGCAGTCACTAGACATGACAGCTTCCTGGCCTCTGCAGCTACCCTGTGGTTGCAGGTGGGAGAGCCCCAGGGTGCCTGATAGCAGACTGACCCCCATGGACGCCTTCCCATTTGCAGCTCACCCTCCCTCCCATCTTTTGTTTTGCTGTTTCCGTTTATTGAGGGCCGTGTGTGGGCGCTCTGCTGGGCAACAATTGCATTGGTATTAACCCCAGAGCCCTCAAGAAATTCAGTCTAGCGCATTCCCAGAGGAGTGACCAGACAGTGTAAATACTGTGACAGAGGCACCTGGTAGCATTAAGGGGGCTTGGGGCACCTGACCTAGGCCTTGGATGGTAGCTTTAGGAAGGAAGGCTTTCTGCAAATGTCATCTGTGGTCAACAACAATGACAAAAAAGGAGCAGTTTACTTCTCTAGGTCTAGGGAGCAGCATGAGCTGAGGCATGGAACTGTGAACACATGTGACCTTGGTGGCCAGGGCAGAGGCGGTGAGTGTGGAGGAGGGGGAAGGGAGCCAGAGGGGCCTGAGCAGTGGTCAGGGGTCAGCCTATGAAAGGGCTGCCTGTGCCCTAGCAGACCCTGGGGAGATCCAGCCTCGGAGTCTCTGTGAAAGCCCGGCATGAAGAGAGAAGCAGGCCTGGAGTCCAACTAACAGGAGCTTAGCCGCTTTTCAGTATGGCTTTCTTTAGTGCTTCTTCGTAGTGGGAAAGTCCGACTTAGGCTGCAGGATACATTTTTTAGCAGTTAAGAGGGAAAAAAGGAAGAATAGCTGGTCTCCTTCCGCAAGGGCACTCAAGGGCTTTCCTAGCTACTGCTGACCTCGTTTCTGGAGATCTTATCAGGTTCGAACAAATCAAGGAAAGATTTGCTGCTGAATATTTATTTATTTTTAATTTATGGATTTGAGAGAAAGAGAGAAAGGAACATCGATTTGTTTGTCCACTTATTTATGCATTCTTTGGTTGCTTTTCATGTGTGCATATTGAGTGGAAGCTCTAACCAACTGAGCTACCCAGCCAGGGCTGCATATTTATTTTTAATAAGGAGAAATTGAGGTTATTAAATAGCCCTTGAATAAATAACGTGCACCATGGTGAGGAGGGGAAAAACCCAAGTGTTTAGGTCCCCAGAATATCTCAGGGGAAGCCTCTAATACTCCCCTTCCCCCCATAATACAGCTAATCAACGAATGTCATATAATTTTGAGCAATGTTTCTCCAACGTCTCTGAGTTTTAAGCAAAAAGGCAAGCAAATGTTATGACTGTAAACCTGTTGAGAGGCTCCAGCCGTTTTGAATCTCAGGTCTTGTTGCTACGAAACAGGGCAGTCTCCCAGCAGTCCCAGATCCCCCGCCCTCATCAAGTAAAGCTCAGCCCTGGTAGGGACAGTCCCGCCCTGGGTTCCCTCAGCACAACCCTGAGGTCAGAATTTCCTGAAGACTTTAATCAACACAAAAAGAGTAACATTTAGGGCCCTGGCTGGTGTAGCTCAGTGGATTGAGCGCAGGACTGCGAACCAAAGGATCGCGGTTCCCAGTCAGGGCACATGCCTGGGTTGCAGGACAGCTCCTGGCAGGGGACGTATGAGAGGCAACCATACATTGATATTTCTCTCCCTCTCTCCTTCCCTTCCCCTCTAAAGAGAAAATCTTAAAAAAAAATAATTTAAAAAAGATAACATTTCGATAATAAGAAGCAGAGAGTCTCCCTCTCCCCCACCTGCTCCCTCCCTACCCCAAGCTGAACACCTTGCTTGCAGCTGCCTGATCTACTCACTCCAGCAGAAGTGCCACCTGACCGCCCCACCTGACTGCCCCACTCAAGGCGGCTGGGGGCAGCTGGTGTCAGGATCAAGGGAGAAACGCCAGCTGGGTGACTCACCAGGAGCCCCACTCAGCTCGGGTTTCCAAACCAGAGAGAAGGAACTAGCTAGGCCTCCTGCACTTTCAGTGGTGAGACACACTTTGACCCTTCAGAGTCTTTCCCCAGCTCCTAAAGTGACCTCCGTGGGTCTGCCCTTCCTCCCTGGGCTCCTCAACTTGCCTCTGCCCATGTAGTCCACCTGCTTACCCTCACTGGCTTACCCTCACTGGCTGAATCACTCTGAGATGCTGCTTTCATTTCATTCTCCTGGATCAAAGGTCCCTCCTGCTGACAGAGGAGGAGCAGCGGCTCCGGCTTTGCTTTACAAAGCCATGGTGCCCTGGTGTTCCTCTCATCTCCAACGTCACCCCCACCTCCCCAATGAGCCTCCTGTGTCACCATGCCTCACACTCGCCAGACTCAGCCCCACCTCCATCTTTGCTCCGACTGTGACCCCACCCGAAACACCTCTCTGTCTGCTGCCCCCCCACCCCCC
>PVKU01015996.1:0-16233 GCA_004027475.1 Anoura caudifer | reverse complement strand
CTTTCCCCAAGCAAATTGGGCCCTTCTGGTGCTGATTTCCATGTGGGTGGGCTTGTGTACATTCTAGGACCCTGTGGGTCTCTCCAGCAAACTCTCCTGTGAGGCTGGGAGTCCCTCCCAGCACCTCAACCCCTACAAGTGTTTTCAATAGTTGCTTTTAGGCTTTATTTCCTGGCCCTGGGGCCCTGGGTTGCGCAGTCTGTCTTGCTGCCCATTTTCACCTGGTTTATCTCTGTGAGAATATGTGACCGCGGTCAGCCACCTTGTGCACGTCGCTTGGTCTGCTCCATTGCCTCCTCACGCCCAGTAACCTGCCGTCTCTGCACCTGGGGTATGCCAACTGCCACCCGTGTCCGGGACACTAGCTAGCTACTGCTTTTTCCTGCCACAACCCCTCTCTGCTGGCCACCGACTCCGCCCCTCTTACAGGTCTGGGTGAATCATTGTCAGACTTCCATACAATTCAATTTTCTATCTGTTCTGGTTGTTTTTTCGGTTCTAAATTTTTGTTGTCCTTAAAAGTGGTTGTGAGAGGAGGCACAGTGTGTCCATCTACGCTTCCATCTTGGCTGGAAGTCTCATCTCATTTCAATAACCTAAATAGTATTTTGTGAAAGGTATCCTTTATACACGTTATATTTTGGTACATTGATGATGATGGATAGAATCACTCACTTAATGATATGTATCTCTTCATGGTTTTGTTGAAACACCGAACTCAACTGAGTAATTATTATTTTAAAATTCTTATTGACTTTATTCAACAAGTCATGAATCAGCATTTAATCCATCAGAAGGGATCTTCAAGTAGCTATGCAAAATGAAAGGCTTATAGGCAGAAGGGAACAGGACAAGGATGTTATACCAGGCAAAAAGTGATTTGATTATTATTAGGTCACTTTTCTTTCAGGGATGTCCAACCTGATGCCATGGGCCACATGCGGCCCAGGATGGCTGTGTGGCCCAACACAATATCATAAATTTAGGTAAAAACTTTTTTTTGCTTATCAGTTTTTGTTAGTGTTTGCATATTTAATCTGTGGCCCAAGACAACTCTTCTTCCAGTGTGGCCCAGAGATGCCAAAAGGTTGGACACTCTGGAGAATGGCATGGAGTCCATCAGGCATGTTACCTAAGTAGTAGTGGTGAGGTGATTCCTGATTGGTTTAAAATCCCATTTCTGGGAGAGACTGAAACTGATTAAGTCAAGTCTCATCTTGGTGACCTGAGGTTTAGCCTAAGTGACTCTACTTTGTCCCTGTCTTACTGTTTTTATTTGTTTTTTACAATATAGCGCTGGGGTTGACAAACCACAGCCTACAGGCCAAACCTGGCTCCCAACCTGTTGTGAATACATTTTATTAGAACTCAGCCAGGCTTGTTCATTTACATATGATCCGTTTTTGCTCTCATGCTACAAGGGCTGGGTTGAGTCATTGCAGCAGAGACTGTGTGGCTTAAAAAACCTAAAATATTTACCTGGCCCCAGAATATTTTCCAGAAAAACTTGGCTTACCCTAGTGTGCAGACAAAAATGGGAGTGAAGCTGGAAGCTGTTCCATGTGAGTCTTTGCTTTGCCACTTCATTGGCTCGAGGCTGGGTGCCTTTTCTGTGATAGGATAAGAATGATGCTCCTCACTGAGGGGTTGTTAGGATGAAATTGTGCCCAGTACTGACTAGTTCTCAGCATATAAGGGCATGTAGTAAATATTAATTCCTTCTCCCCTTTATTACTCACATCCTCAGGTAGTTGCTTTCTGCATGTGAAAATTTAAGATGAAAAGTGGGTTTCAGTCCCTAAATTTTTAGAAATGAATATATTTAAAATAGTGCCATCCAATAGTAGAATGCAAGTTACAGTGTGAGCTAAATGCATAACTTTAAATTTCCTAGTAATCCATTAAAAGGTACAAAGAAAGAGATGAGATTAATTTTATAGTGATGTATTTTATTTAGCCCAATATCATTTAAACTTAACAATCTATAAAAAATTACTAGGGAGACACATGATTTTTAAATTTTTTTTCATAAGTCTCGAATTCAGTTGTGTATTTGGTCCTTATACTAGAATAGGACACCAGCTGGACTTGCTCCTTCCCTGACTCTTTGACACCAACTGGGAGTTCTGTAATTCAGTTCAGTTCTGACACCGCTGCTGGGAGACAATGCAGACCCCATGGTGAAAGGCTCTGTCCACGAATATCGTTAGCTTTAGAGGCCAGTCACAATTCCTGCCCCACGTGTACTTCTGACTGACTACAAATTAGAGGTTTGCATGACCTCCTCCTCATTTTTGATAATTTGCTGGACTGACTCATGGAATCAGGAAAGCACTTTAATATCTATCAGTAGTTTATTACAAAGGATACATCTCAGGAACAGCCAGATAGAAGAGATCCATAGGGTGGCAAGGTATTGGGAAGAAGAGGGTGCAGAGCCCAGGTTTCTGCTCCAGGCATGCCTCCCTTCCTGCACATTAGTGTGTTCACCAGCCCCGAGACTCCCTAATCTAGTTCCAGAGTTTTTATAACCCAATCTTCAGCTCCCCACCTTCCCTGCAGTTGAACGGTAGGGCTGAAAGTTTCCACCTTCAAATCACATGGTTGGTCTTTCCTTGGCCATCTTGAAGCTATCCTAGGACCCACCCTGAGTCATTTCATTAACTTGGATGTTGTCATAAGGAGCTAATTATGGGTAACAAAAGCTGCTATCTATCACTCAGGAAATTCCAAGGGTGTTAGGAGCTCTGTGCCAGGAACTGGGGATCAAGACCAAATATATTTTTTTATTATACTACGTCAAGACAGCCCTAGACTGCATCCCTTCCCTTCTCCCCCCGCCCCCCGCCCCAGCTGCCTGTGCTCCATTTAAGAACACTCCTGTAAAACAGCTGATGCAGTCTTATTTTACATTCTTCTCTACCCTCTGTTGACTAATCACGACTCTCGCTGTGCTGCTAAATCCCCCAGTTCTTGGTTCTCAGGAAGCAAATGTAGGAAAAATATAGTAACATTTCTCGAGAAGTTTAGGGATGCAAACTCTTTAAATGTAGCACCAAAATTGTGACCACTTATAATACCTTACAAAAGAACTGAACTGTAGAATACAGGCATCTATGGATGCAGGTTTTCTAAAAAATGGGATGTATGGATGAAGTCACTGCACTATCCTTGTCTTATGGAATCACAGAGTAAATTAGATCTGGCCAAGCAGACCCCTAGGTCCTTGTACCTGCATTCCTCAGGAGGTCGGCTGCCCACACACCTCCAGGGCTTTGCACGTGTGCCTTGTGGCATTGCCAACACAACTGATTGAGGAGGAAAACCCAAGAAAAGGAAGGATTTTTATTCCTTGTGTACGTACGTAGTCTTTGGTCTTCCTCCCTTGCATGATGTTTCTGTATTCTTAATGTTTACTTTTTAGCTTTTTCTCGTAATTTTTAAAGTCAGGATTCTGGAACCTGAGCATGGGGACCTGGATCTCCCCCAACCCTCACTCCCCACCAGGACTTTCAGTTGGGCCAGTTAGCTTATCTCTTGGCATCTCAGTTGCTTTCACTCGAAAATGGATTTTTATGAAGATTAACATGAGTAAAAAACATTGAGAATGGTCTGTCACATGACATTATGTATTCTTGAATTTGTTTTAATTACATAATGTAAAGCACTAATAAGTAAAGAAGTGTAAGAATAGGAGGGGATGGTGAAAGAATGTTGAGGAGTTGTGTGAGTGTGGTATGGTTGCAAAAGGAATTTCTAAGAATCAGAATTTTAAAAAATGTCATCTTTTGAACTTGGCTTACTCAAAATTCTTTAAACGTTAAGAGTATGATGAGATTTTCTGTTAGTGTAACTTCAGTTAGAAGCAGACTTAGTGGCTCTAATTTTAAAGATCTTTTTGAAGGATGGTGTTTGTGTCTGGCTGTTTATCTTTCTGAGGTATATACTTTCTGAGGTTATCTTTTTGAGTGATAAAATACTGTTTTTCTACACCTAAGAAATGCTGAAACTTACTATCAGGGGTGTGTGTGATCACAAATGATCACATTTAAAGTAATTTCCTTAGGAATAGAAGGCTATAGAATATCTGTCAATTTTAAAGGGTATAGATGTGCTCCAGAAACATAGGCCATTGATTTGTACAACATGATGAGGTCATGATTTAGAGTTTGCTTCATGTACTAAGCTGCAGCCATCTACATTGCCTAGCATGTTAATATTTAATAGTCTGAGTTATTTTTCATTATTTTACGTTCAGACATCTTTATTTTAACAGGTCAAGGAAAATATTTTTGAAGATATTTTTAACCTTTTATTATTTCAGATATTCAAGAAAGTCATTTTGGGGAAGTAAGCTGTATTGCATTAAATAATTTTTTTTAATTTTTAAAAAATATTTACTTATTTTTAGAGAGGGGGCAGGGAGAGGGAAAGAGAGGGACAGAAACATCAATATGTGGTTGCCTCTCAACATGCCCCCAACTGGGGACCTGGCCTGCAGCCCAGGCATGTGCCCTGACTGGGAATCAAACTGGCGACCCTTTGGTTTACAGGCCTGTGCTCTGTCCACAGAGCCACACCAGCCAGGGGCTAAGTAATTTTTTAGATTGCTTATAATTTCAGTTTTCAGTGTTGACAGTCCTGATGTTAATATCACTATTTCTGTCTTTTTTTCATTTTTCACCCTGACTTTATAGACATATTTTTGGACATATTTATTTTGGACATATATTTCAAGAGAAATACATGACATACATGGTCATTCTTTGCCATCATATAGCTTAGGTGAAAACTTTTTTTTTCACCTAAAAACGTTTTTTTTATGGTGAAAGAACTTTTGTTTGTTTGTTTGTTTGTTTTTAAGCTAATATTTCTTAAAAAGAGAGTGTCTTAGCTCCAGATGCTATAACAAAATACCATAGACTGGGTAGCTGAACAGATACTTATTTCTCATAGTTCTGGAGGCTGAGAAGTCCAGTACTGCTGATTGAGTTCCTGGTGAAGACCTGCTATCTGAGTTGGAGATAGCTGTCATCTTGTGGTGGTGTCCTCACAAGGCAGAGAGAGAAGGGGCTCTGGTCTCTTCCTCTTCTCATAAGGGCATTTGTCCCATCATGGGGGCTGTACTCTCATGGCCTCAGCTAGACCTGTACTTGCCTCCCAAAGGCATCACCTGGGGATTAGGTGTTCAACATATGGATTTGGGGAAAATAAACATGCAGTCAGTAATAGGAGCTATTGAGACTTGTTTTGACTTCATAAACCTGTCTAGAAAAAGCACATACCTTGGAACACTGCTTGCCACTATTTTTAACTTACGGTTTTCTGTTTGAAGTGAAAATCCTTCTGGTGTCCAAGCCTCCTTTCCTTGGTCAGGCTTACCATCACTCAAATCTGTTTTTCCTTGCAGCTGAGCCTAGAAGCTTTCTCCGCCTGACTTTCTCCCTTCCAGGGCAATTTGAGGGCCTAATTTTCCATTTTCTCTCAACCACCCTCCAAAAATTAGGCAGTGTGGATGTGTACAACAGCTCTTTTGCTTGAAGTCTGTGCAAGCTACTGCATTTAAGCTGCCCCATCTGCCAGACTGCCAGCAGCTCCAGGGTGGGGCTCCAGGAGTCCTGCTCACCTGGGGCAGATAGTCTCAGGTGGGGTAGGAAGGAAATGGTGAGTGCTGCTGTTTCTTAAGGGTATTTTCCTAACAGCCTCTCTGAGCCTCTTTGGAATTCTTGACCTTTCTGGCCCTGAGTTTAAGAACCACAGATTTAGAGTGTTGATTTTAACTTTCTCAAGGCCCAGCTCAAACAATCAGCTTGCTTACTTAGTGCCCAAAGAGAACCTTCCAACCCATTGGAATGAATAGAACCAAATGTCCTACCTCATCTGCCTGTGTCTTAGTGAAGTTAATGCTTAGGGAAATGAAACATTCCTTTCTTTCTTCCTAGTGAATGCGGGTATTGTCCTGGTTCTCAGTTGAGCCCCTGTCACATTCTATTCTATCCTTTAGATAGCTGCATCCCTGGGCCTAGATCCCAGTCCCCCCATGCCCCACCCCCGACCCCCAGCATTGGAGTCACAGTTACACTGAGCTGGGGTTTGAGTGTTACTGTGGGCTTAGCACTGGGTCATTACTGTAGAGGGTACAGAAGGAAAACAACAAAACTGTTGTCACTGATTCTGGGAGCATAGAGGCATTCATTCTAACTTCCTACTAGAGTTTTGTTTCCTGAAACTCTTTTTTTTTCTGGGTGGCTTCCTCTTCCCCTCCTATTTTCACAGCAAGAGCCCCTTGGTGTCATCTTGGACCCAGCGTTACCCCTGGGCATCTCCCTGGACTCCTGGTTCAGCACGTGCATGTTTCTCCTGACCTCCGGCGCTGGGATTCCAGGTGCCAGCTCTAGCAGACCTTTCTCACCATCTGGTCACATGCCACCCTGGCTTGCTCATGCCATGTCACTGCAATGCCCCCTTGTTTCCCATGCTCTGCTGTGACCATCTACAGCATATATGTAACCTGCTGAGCAGGTAACTTCAAGTTCAGTAGAAAGACCCCTATGGTGCCACTTCACACTTAAATCCGCCCTCTCCTCCAAGTCCTGTAGCACTCAAATACCATAGACTGGGGGATTATGAACAACGAAATGTGCTGCTCACAGTTCTAGAGGCTGGAAGTCTGAGGTCAGCATACCAGCATGGTCAGGTGAGGGTCATCTTCTGGTCATGGGCTTCTTGTGTCCTCACATGGTAGAAAGTGAGCTAGGGAGCTATGTGGGGTCATTTTCATGACAGCACTAATCCCGTCCATGGGGGCTCCTCCCTCATGACCTAATCAACCCCACAGGCCCCACCTCCTAATACCATCATTTTGGGGGTTAGGATTTAGACATGAATTTTGGGGACACAAACATTCAGACCATAGCAGGGTCCCTTGGGCACATGGTAGTTCATTACTTAAATGCTTTGGCTTCCTTGTGTGCAGTGTGTTTTCCTTGAAAGCTTTGAAGCTTCAGTCACCTGTTCAACAAGTACTGGAGCATCTACTCTGTGCCAAATGCTGTTTTAGGTCCTGGTGATCCTGCCATGGAGAAGGCCAGCCCAGTGGCTTCTTGGAGGACAGGCGGTAGTGTAGCCTCCTGTTTTTGCTTTTATGTACTCCTTTGGGTAGTTCAGTAATCATTTCTTTAATAGGTTTAGTTGGGTGGGGTGTGGGGGGAGAGCCTGTATTTGGATTAGAGACACTGAATGAAATGCACATCTAGAATTCCTAACTCTGGAGGTGTCTCAATGAGGTGCTTTGAGTCCCCCATGTCCTCTACACAGCAGCTCAGAACCTCTACCCACCGCAGCAGGCTCTTACTCTGCCCTGTGTGATGGTGGTCTGATTGAATCTCAGTATTTTCTGTTAGAACAAAACCAAAATTGACATATTGGTCAGACTTGGGTGGCCCACTTGTGAAGAGTATAGGGTCCATTTTGTGTCTTGGTGTGTGCGTCTCTGAAGTGGTATATCTGGTCCCAGAGCCCAATTCCATTGTCTCTTAGGTCAGGAGTCCAGGACGGGCTGGTGCCTTGTGGCCAAAGGCAGTAACCCCATCACAGGCTTGACTGCTAGGGTGTCCTGCTTTGGGGGAGGTCAGGGGTCGGGTCTCAAATCGTCTTGAGTCCTCCCTGGGCATTACAACAACCCTGCTGAAGTTCACATTTATTTAGCAACTTGTATGAGGGTCTGTGGGGCGCTGGTTCAGTAACACACCATATGTTATCTCTGAGGCTTTATTTCTTTTCAGTTATGTGGCTATCTAATGAGATATAGCTTACGAAGTTTTACTTCATATATAATTGAAAAAAAAGGGCTTTCTAAAATCATTACCAGATTGATCCGTTTAGAAGTTAAGTCATACCACATCATCTATGAATACCTTGTGATCTGACTTTGGCTTAACTTTATTTTGTAAAAAATAATAAATGACATCCATTGAGGGGTGGCATTTACATGTCAGTCTTATGCTAAGTAATTTGCACTGTGTGTGGCACAGGGGTTTCTATTTCGTGGAATTTGCTTGTTTTTAAATGGATTTTTAATTTTTCATAATGGAACACTTTGAAGTACAGAGGACAGTGTCCCGAGCTGTTGTGGGCATACCACCAGCTTCAGCAGAAGCCCAGGGCCTGCTTGATCTTTCATGTCTGTCTTCCGTCAGGTGCCTCCCCTGTGCAGCCCCCACAGGGCTGCTGCACAGCAAATTCTGGCTAGGTACTGCTTCCTGATGTTATTTTTAACCAGAATGTAATTTTTTAAATTTAACTGCACGTTGGTTGTTTAAATTTATTTTTCCTCTGACTTGCTTATTTTTCTCTGTTGTCATTGTCATACCTTTATATGTTCCTTCTCATTTCCCTTGGGATTTAAACATTATTTATGAGTTTATGGCTTACTTTAAATAGCTTCTGCTATAAGCAAAGATGCTGCCTGCCTCACACTGCCTTTCAAGAGAAAAATAGCTAATTATACCCTTTTGAAAATTGGTTGTTTTTTTCCCTTTGACCTCAGTACCTCATTTGCATAACTAAGCACACACGCCTCCAGATGTGTGAGTTTCAGGATCTACATAAATTCACTTGGATTTTTTAATGTGAAATTTTTTTTTGTACACTAATTATGCTCATAACCTCATCTGTAAATGAGAGGGTTGGACTCACTAGTGATTGAAAAGGCTGTAGGGGAGATAAATGATGCTGAAAGGAAACTTGGTGTGGTGAACACACAGTACAGTGTACAGATAATGTGTTGTAGAACTATACACCTGAAACCTACATAATTTTATTAACCAATATCCCTCCAAAAAATTCAAGAAAAAAGAAAAAAGTTCCCTTTGGTTTTGTGGTTACAAAAAACAAACAAAATAAACCAGCATTAGGCATGGTTGGTGGCCAGCAGTTGCTAAGGGAATAATTTGAAGCAAATGGTTCCGTCGTATTTTGGTTTGGGCTGGTTTGGCATAGCATTATGTATGTCCCTTCCTGCAGGCCTCCTCTGGGGAGAAGTGGGTGTGGAGAAGGCCGCGTGCAGCTCTCAGGCCCTCCCCAGGCGGTCTGGAGCTGTGCTCTGCTGTCTGATGCCACCAGCAGCTCCTACTTCCCTTGTGTGTCCTGGGTTGTGGTGGAAGACCCCCAGTTTTTGTTTTAGGTATGGCAGTTATATGGCCTGGATTTTCTGGAACACGCTTAGTTTTCTACCTTTCATCCTGTTTTCCCATAAGCATTCCAAATATCTTGAAATGTCAGCATCATCTGAGAGCATCCAAGGACCCTCTGTCACCGTGCATATGACAGGAGGGCCATCTGTCTGGCTTGTGCAGGGTCGCCCTGCTGTGGTTGGGGGCTTCTTCCTGTGTGTTGCCGCCTGCTCGCCTCCCTCCTCATAGAGGACTGCCGCACTGTGAGTATCCTGGGTTGTTACTTAGCACAGCAAAGACCTTTGTGACATTTTTGGACATGACCTGGAAAAGGAACTTACAAATTTTCTTCTAGGTCTGGACGTTGAGTGGCTGATGCCATGTTCCTCCTTCACTCACCCAGCTGGTTCTAGCTCAGTTGTCTCAGCAGGGTGATGTCAGCTCTGCTCAGGCTCCAGGGACCTTTAGCAATCAGATCACAGGTGACAGGTGGTAAGGAGCAGAACAGCCCTCTGGTGTATTTATATTTTGACCCAACTGGGTGTCACCACTGCTGACCTCTTCTTTTCAGATGACCTCTGCTGTACTCTAGCCTGTGGGTTGTTCCTGCCCCGCTCTTCCAGGGCCTCTGTTAAGAAACTGGGAACCTCTTAGGTATTTCAGACAGGCAGGATCTAGCGCAGGGATGGTTACAAAAATGTCAGAAGAGCCAGAGGAGCCAGAGGGAGAACGAATGTTATCCAAAGACTAGAAGCTAAGAAAGCTGCTGCTGTCCTGGGTCTGGAGAAGCAGGTGTTCCCCATCCTGCTGCCCCCCAGCAGGAAGCCCAAGCTGATGGTCCTTCCAGTTCAGTGGCTACTGGAGCTGGCAGCCACTTGCTGCTGCAGTGTCAGCATGGTCGTGAGCCATTGCCTTTTAGTGTTGCACCAAGGCCTCTCTTTGGCAGAACCTAACCAAGAATTCATCTAGCAAGGGCCCAGGAAACATGGCCTTCTGGTTTCCAACCCTGGTGATACAGAAGAGACAGCCATGGTTCTGACACCTGCAGGCCACATTTGGCATAGAGACTCTCAGGAGCGCGGGTGGAGTGGAATGACCCAGTGCCACCTGGCGTGTGGTGGGCAAATAGCTGCTGTTAGTCCTTCATGCGAGGATCAGTAGGAATGGACCATGGGTAGGCAATATGGAGACTGTGCTCACCTGCTGTGTATGGGAAATGCAAAACAAACAGTTGAACATGACCAGCTTTGGCTGATGGAAATTAATAGAAATTAATTCCGTTGCAGCTATACTGTAGATAGTAGTGAGTGCATGCCCAAAAGTGCATTTCACATCCAAGTGCTGTGTAAAGATTCAGGACTGCTCACTATTGTCAAGCAGGAAACCACTGTGTGCATTTTGAAAATGCCAAGCTCTACTTTCTAGCTCACTATTGAAGAGAAGATTTGCTTTGGAGTGATGGCTGACAAAAGTCAAGCCACAGCAATGTGCTCTCACTGATCCATTCAGCATTTGCTTCTCTTCCTCGAGTAACAGGAAGCTTTGTTGTTCTAGACCTGGACTTGGTGTATCTTCCCAGCCTCCTTCTGTACCTTTTCTCTGTCTTCTCCTGTTGTGCTTGGAGAGCTGCCAGGGTGGCAGGTAGCAGCAACCCTCTTGCGCTCTCTGAAGCCAGAGGAAAGTTGTCCCAAGGAAAGTGTCTAATGATGGGATGTGGGCAGGCCTGTGGGCCTGGGTACAGGGCTGAGGGGTTGCCAAGGGAACCTGGAAAGCACCCCTGTCTCTCACCTAGGCTTCTCTCCATGCTTGGCAGACTGGCTGTCCCTTTCCTAGCACCTATGGCAGGAAGTGGCCTCCACTAACAGCTGGGAGTGTGTGCATCCAGTAGCGGCACTATTCTGTGTTCAACCCCTCAGGAAAGGTCTTTGGCCAGTTTGGTCTGACGTTTTCTTTGAGCCAATCAGCGGACCATCCTTGTGGGGAGGAGGGAGATGTTCTGTAGAACAGGCCTGCCCTCCTAACCATGTATCTGGGGCTGGGGAAGGAGTCACTGGCCCAGCCTTCCAGTGGGGGTTTTCCATAGCCAGCTTCCATGGCCACCAGTCACCGGATTAAGGGCACGCCAGCTGTCTTCTTGTTGTGATGGGTGGAGCTGGGAAGTAAAAAATGAACATTAATCTAAACCTCCTCAGTGGCCATCTTGGCCTTGCCTTGGCTCACCTGTTAGATGCTGGCCCCTCCCTAGATGGCTGATAAAACTGCTGTGAGACAGATGAACTCAGAGACCATCACTGTGAAGCCACTTCAGGTGGAACATGGCGTCTGTGTGGAAGAGCATCCTCATACCTGTTAGGAGAGAAAACATTCAGCTGTTCAGGCATCTATTGCACAGTTACTTTACATAAATCCTTTTCCTGTAAATAAAAATACCAAAACAAATCAAAACAGAAAGTAAACAAAGTAAAACAAAACAGTTTTGGTTTGTTTTACCTTGAGGTAAAAGCTGTGTACAAGCTGCCATGTATTTCTTACTCTCAGTCTTTAATGGTGTGTCCCTTTGAACTGATCCTTGTCATGTTACAGAGGTTTGTCCAGAACTGTTACTTAGAGCCTGCATGTTCTACCGTATCAGCTTCATTTGGTCTTCAACAAATAACAGAACTGGGTGTATTTTACTTGTCTGTCATGAATTTCTAGCATGCATGTATGAGAAGAGCTGAAAATGGACTTGTTAGTTATTGAAAGAACACTTTTAACCCTGACTGGTGTGGCTCAGGTGGTTGGGCATCGTCCCACAAAGTGAAAGGTCACCAGTTTAATTCCTGGTCAGGGCACGTGCCTGGGTTGCCAGGTTGGTCCCCGAATGGGGTGTGTATGAGAGACAACGATCAGTGTTTCTCCCTCACATCCTCTCTTTCTCTCTCCCTTCCCCTCTCTAAAAATAAATAAATAAAATCTTTTTTAAAAGCACTGTTAGATATGAACTAGTACTGTGCTCATTGATTAGGCTGAAAATGTAAGACTGCTGTTAGGAAAACAGCTTTTTTAGTTCACATCTGTAGGTGATGGCAGCACTTCCTTGCTGATCACAGGCACTAAAAGGCATATTTGTAAGCTGAAGGGGACTTTGGGGATCATTTAATTTTTTTGGTTTTGCATTTTTAATTAGTGAGGTTGGTTTGTTTGTTTGTTTGTTTTTAATTGCAACAGTAATCTAGGCCCAGTACAGGAGGGCTGACTGGCATTTAATCACCAGGCTGGACAGTTGCTGCTTCTCTGATCAGTGGTGTTGCCCCCACTCTGGGCATGCCTTGATTCAGCCGTAGGTCCGTCCCATAGCCTGTCGCCTCCCATCTCCACCCCAGCAGTGCTGTGGGGATGAAGAGGAACGCCCGAGTCTGTACAAATGCTCCTGACACAGTTGTGGGCATCTAGCACAAGCTCCTCCTCTGCTCTTGGGGCTGGTCTGACACTCAGGTTGCCCCAGCTCCAGGAGTGTGCGCTGCTTGCCAGATTTGCCTGCGATCCTCACCATGGCTTCTGCCCATGCTCACCACAGGCATCAGGGCAAAACCATGGCTCCTGCTGACCCCTTCAATTTCTTGATGCTGAGCCCATAGTAAAATACAATATGGTTTGTCACTTATATCATTGGGACCCTACAGCCACAGATGGTAATGATGATGGTGATGCTGACCTTACTATGCTTAACGTGCATTTTCTCCTTCAGTCCTCATGGTAGTGATGCAGGGAGAAATACTGGCTTGTCTGAGCTAGTCCTCTGTCTTTCAAAGCCAGTGTGTTCTCACAAATGTGAGATGGCTTTTCTGAGCATTCTTACAAAGGAGCACTGAAATTGGCAACATGTGTTTGCCGCATGAATCCTGGTCTCCCCCACCTCTGGGTCGAAGGCTGACCTGTCTCCATCATCGCCACTACCGTCTGCCTCACATGTGCTGTCAGGGCCAGGTCTGATGGGAAGGGTAGTGGGCTGAGCAGTCACCTTAAATGTGCATAGGGAAAGCTCCCTTGGGGAACAGAATGGAAGAGATGTAGGCTATTGAAGGTAGTCCTGGACAGCAGTGACTTTGGCTCCACAGAGGGGTCTACCAAATGGTTGGGGAGGAGCTCCCTGTACCCCCCACCCCATGTCTGGGTTTCCTCTGAGCACATAGTGTAACTGGCGCATATTTGTGTGTGTGATCTTTGTGGCCTGGCAGTATCTGTCATGCAGGTGCCATTTCTCTCTTCTCAGTGTCTGTATCTCACTAGGGACACTCAGCTGCCAGAATTAGGACTACTCTGTACTGCGTGACCCTGGTTGTCAGGAGAGAAACTCTTCAGACAACGCAGAGGGTAGGTGGGTTGAGTCAGTACCGGAGTCTTGTGAGCAGTGGCCTAAGCCAAGCCTGGACATTTGAGGAGGACTCAGAGTGGGGAAATGGAAACAGAAATGGTAGATCTGGGGAGCGTTTGGGAGGCGAGTCCATGGAGATACCTCCAGGCCTTGACTTGGTGGTCTCAGTGGGACTGACAGCTTGGGTGGCTTCAGAGTGAGTGTGCTAGACCCAGACTGCCTGCCAGGGCTGTCCTTACCCTCTAGCACTTAGCACTGCTCAAACCTTGCTTTCCCCACCAGGAAAATGGGTCGGTGACAGGATGCAACACAGTAGTGTATATAGAAAGCACTCAGAACAGTGTTTGGCACACACCGAGCACACAGGCGTTGGCTGATTCTCTGATTCTTCATGGTATATGGCTCAGCTTCTTTAAGTTTTTTGTAAATGACACCAGGAATGGAGGGAACAGGGCAAATCACCCAGATATTTTGAAAGAAGAATATGTTATAATGAGGGAATGGATAGATGGACTTGAGGGAGAAGAATAAAGTTTTAAACAGACTTTTATACTCTAGCATAGAAGATAGGAATGGTGGGGGCATGGCTGGCTCTCTGTTAATTTGCTTCTGCTTAGATGTTACCTAGATGTTAAGTGTTCCAAGGGTTGATGTGAGTTGCTTATGATACAATTTAGGCAGAGTGAATAATTAAATGGGGCCCATGTTCTGGGAATCTGTAGTTTTAACATGCTTTTTATTTAGGGTAAAAATAGTGTGATGCAGAGCTGACTGTCTGAGCTGGCCTTTCTTGCTGGTTGTAAACTTTGCACACCCAGATGGTATGTGTTAATAGGTAGTAGTTCCACAGTGGGTGGAATTACTAGGGAGGCAACCATTAGTGACAAATAATGGTGTATTTTTTCCACCTTGCTCATTTATGGATTATAAAATACATTGGCACAAAGAAACCCAATAAATATTCCAAGTAATGGTCCTACATAAATATGTTCTGATTATATTTTTCTCTAGTAAAAGATTAAAAGTGAAAACCCCAACTCCTTTTTTAGGGTGAAACTTCAAGGTAGCCTGTTTCCTGAGCTGATGATGTATGTGGTTTCCTGCAGAGGTGACTCTATAACGAGGATTTTTCTTTCCAGAAAGTAGGAGTCATTTCTCTTTTCCCTTTATATTATAACCTTGTTATCATCAGAAATTTGAACATATTTGGAATTTGCAGGACAAAATGAAATCCCTCTTTCCCTGCAGAAGATAGAGCATCAGTGCATTTTAGGGTCACCTTATAATTAGATGCCCTTCAGCTCCGCTGCAGTTCCCCTCCATAGTATACCCTGAAATTCATTGCATGGCATTGACAGTGATGCAGTACATCTTTATTCAGGAAAGTATTTACTGTGTTATTTTTAATAGAGATTTGCCATCCCTGTTCCCAGCCCATTGGCAGATGCAGTGAGAAGTATTTCCACCTGCTGATTGAGCTCGGGTGAAGGGGAAAGTAGGGATTAATTTGCTTAAATAGCAAGCTGTTTAAAACAGCCTTTTCAGGCCAGTCAGTGCTGGTACTGGTTTTATTGAAGTGAAGAGGTGTGTTAAATTGAGGAAACAATGGTCCTTCTACTCTGCACCAGAAACTGTGCTGGGACTGCACAAAGCAATGGCATGTCATTCCTGCCTTCTCACATCCCAGTGGTGAAGGGTTGAGGGGTATGCAGTGTAAGGAGGTTTTCAGGTTTTTACAAAATAGGTGAGCATGAATGTATTCTTATCATTTCTGTGATAGTAACTACTAACATTTACATGGAGCACATTTATGGATCAAACCATTATAAGTGCTTTCCATAAAAGATTCTTGGTTAATCTAGGGGAAACTATAGCACCATCAAAATTGTGAACGAAGGGAAAGAAAAATTTGGCCCCTGGAGGGGATGCCTGTCAGCCTGTTCTGGGATCTAAGGAATCTGCAGGGTAGTGATCCTAGGTCACTAATGCTTTTGACATTTTCCATTTCAGTGTTCTTAAAATAAGCACAAATATTTTATCCTAAAATACTGATTGCGTAGATATATGGGTGAAGTTAGGATATCCTGAGTGCAGTTGGGCAGCCTTACAATTTTAAATGCTTTCTGGAGTTGGACTTGGTTCTGCCTAGTGTCACTGGGAGCCTGAGATGGTCATGGTGTTTAGTCTCCCTCTCCCACCAAAGAATCTGATTGGAAGTTTCCTTCTCCTGAGAAGCCTGTAGCCCTAGGAAAAAATAGTCCTGATATTGTCATATAGAAGAACATATGACAAAAATCCCTTTTATTTAGAAGATAAAACAGAATCAAAAGTCACTCAATCAAAAAAATAACCAATAGAAAACCATACTTTAATGCTGTCCAGTTTAGTTCTTTTTACAACCCAAAAAGTCCCACAGACCAATTTTCCTGCCATGAACCTAAGGGGAGAGGTTAAATTTAAAGCAGCACAATAGAGAGGAAGCTGTCTGATCTCATCTGAGCAGCCCCAGTATCATTCGAGTATATCCCATTATCTGAAGCAGCCCTCCTGCCCAGCACCAAGTTCTGCTGCCCCAGTGAGTGTGGGGCCCAGGCCTCCTGCCCGGCACTGAGGTCTGCTGCCCCAGTGAGTGTGGGGCGCAGGCCTCCTGCCCGGCACAGAGGTCTGCTGCCCCAGTGAGTGTGGGGCGCAGGCCTCCTGCCC
>PVKU01015995.1:0-16236 GCA_004027475.1 Anoura caudifer | reverse complement strand
GTTAGAAATGAGAACAGGGGGATTCTAAAAGTTCCTGCACATTTCCCAAGTACACACAGCCAGTAAATGCCTGAGCAAGATCTGCCCAGATCTGCCTGGATCACGAGGCAGTGATGTTTTTAAATTTCTTGCTTTGAGAAAAAGAGAGAGAGAGAGAGAGAGAGAGAGAGAGAGAGAGAGAGAGAGAGAGAGAGAGAGATTGATTGATTTGCTATTCCACTTACTGATGCATTCATTGGTTGCTTCCTGAGTGTGCCCCAACCGGGGACGGAACCGGCAGCCCTGGTGGTGGACTGGGTGACTCTCCAGTCAACTGAGCAGCCTGGCCAGGAAGAAGCAATGTTCTTTGAACTGTGCTTTACTTGTTGCAACTGGCCAAACAAAAGAGCGGTGAAACTTGGGCTATGGTAACTGATATGTGTAAAAACTGTTTTACGAAGAGGTTGAAAAGAGCTTTATGGAATAATTAAAATGAGCCCTAGGAAGTCAAATGACATTGGCTCTTTTTCCCTTGTTTCCTTATGTAAAATGGAAATGTCTGAATTGTCACATGCTGTTTATGGTTCTTTCCCAATTCAAGAATTCTGGGTCTTTATGATTTGGGGAATTTCCACAACTTCTAGTACAAAACTAAAATTTGCGCTACATTTCATAAGCTCTTCATATGATTTTACCTCACTTTAGGCTTAAATGTTTAGGCAACAGAGTCTGTCATTGGTGTTAAATATTATTGTAAATGAAGAAATTTCAAAGCATTCTACATATACTGTTAGGAAAAGAAATTAAGGTTGAGGACATGAAAGTTAGAAACTAGAGTATATATTTAAAACAATGTATAATATGTAATAAAAATCATGAGAGAGGCAAATCATGTGTTCATTTGCATTATAGTTGTTGGTGAATATACTAACACACAAAGCACTCAGTATTCTTCAAACATATCCATATGTGACACATACAGAGTTAAAGATTTGTATTTTCTCCATGTTGATAAACTTTTATGGGGACTTATACATTTCTCATTTGATCAATGATTTCTAAAAAGCTGGAAAAGTAAATAGTTTTCAAATTCCGGATTTTCATAGGAGCACCTGCCAATTTGTCATAAATGATAATGTTTTACTCATTATACCTGAAATATTGAATGGATGGCCACAGCCTGTTCTTTTTAAAAATTCTGAGTTGTTAAATGAAATTTTATTTGTGTAATAATTTTTATGATTAAACATAAACATTTTCCTTAGAAACTCATGTTAGTAGTATCTCAATTTTTTTATTAGTTATTCAAAGTACTAGGCACACTTTTTCTCAAAGACTCAGATATTTATATTCAGTTTAGATCAAAGATGATAGAGATAGATAGCTATAAACAGATATTGCATATATGTATATATGTGCATATGTAAAAATTACAAGTTCTTATAAGAAACAATAATGTAATGTTAATGTGAAAGGTTTAATAAACGTCCCCATAAATATTATGCTGGATCCTACTTTTGTAATGAAGTTTTTTAATTGAATGAAAAATTACATAAAATAAAATTCACCATTTCAGTGCACAAAATGCTTTTTAATGTTTTTTAGTATATACATTTACAATGTTGTGAATCCATCACCACTATCAGAAGAATATTTTCATCACTCTCACAATAAAAAAATAATAACCTCAGAGCCCATCCCTTCTAGAACACCCGAAGGAGAACAACCCTGCCATCCTATTCCAGGCCAGCTCAACCCTAGCCCAGAGTTCCTTCTCTCATCTAAAATCCATCCTTTGGGAAACACAGGCAGCTGCAGCACCATCATCATTTAAATTTAGATTGTTTAAGCATTCACTCCTAATTTTCCTCGGTCCTTGCACGACCCCAAACCTTGGGCAACACTAATGTAAACTTTTTAAGGTTCATTCATGTTGTAGCATGAGTCAGTATGTCAGTAGCTTTCATGAATGAATAATATTAAATTCTTTGATTATACTACATTTTATTTATCTGTTTGTCAGTGGATGAATATTTAGTTAAGTTTCACATTTTGGCTAATATCAATAAAAGTACTCTGAGCATTAATGTACATGATTTATTGGAAATATATATTTTTAATTCCTTTTAGTATACATTTAGGTATAGAAATGTTAGGTCATATGATACCTCTAAGTTTAACGTTTGAAGATGAGGCAAATAGTTTTCCATGGCAGCTATAGCACTGAACATGTCCACCAGAAATATATGAGGGTTCCAGTTTATCTACATCCTCATGAACAGTTGTTATTGTCTGCTTTTTGATTCCACTTACCCCAGTGAGTGTGAAGTAGTATCTAATTGTGGTTTTGATTTGTATTTCCTTAATTGCTAATGACATTGAGCCTGTACCCATATGCTTACTGGCTATTTGCATATTAGTTTTGAATGAATGTCTTTTTAAATCCTCTGCTCACTTCTAATTTTTGCCTTTTTGTTGCTAAGCATTAAGAGTTTTGATATATTTTGGATACTTGACCCTTATTAGATATATGACTTGAAAATATTTTTTCCGAGTAATATAGTCTTTTTTCTTTCTTAATAGTGTCTTCTGGTGCACAAAAGATTTTAGTTTTGATGAACTTACCTATTTTTTCCTTTTATTGCTGGTGTTTTTGGTGTTATTTTAAGAAACTATTGTCTAATCCAAGGGTACAAGACTTTCTTCTTGGTTTTATTCTATAAGTTTTATAGTTTTAGCTATTATTTTTAGGTATTTGATATGTTTTGAGTTAATATCTGTATATGTTTTGAGATAAGATTCCGAGTTTATTTTTTATTCCTTCTCCATTCAATGGCATTGGTACCCTGTAGAAAATCGATTCATCATAAAGTATATTTGAGTTACTATAATTTTCACTTCCTTAATATTGAAGGGGATTGAAGGTTTGCCATCCCCAAAATGTGCCTCTTAAGATATTAATGTTAAGTTGGTTATTAAGAAGCAAAAAACTCAGAAAGTATCTTTGAACTTCCCACTTTCCTGCCTAATGCGGTTTGGATTAAAAAAAAAAAAAAACTGGTTAAGGAAGAGAATTCTACCGTTTTCACCTCAGCTAATTTGAATTAAGTATGGTAGACAGGGAGGATCCATGAAAAACCCTGTTCTAATGGATTCTCCCCTCCTTCCCATTCTTTCTGGGTTGCCTAGCAGGAAATTGTTTGCTCTATGTTCTGCTCTTTCTTGGCTACATGTGAATTGTTTATTTCCTTTTGTAAATTTCAGATCTGCACCTCCCTTCTCTTTAGACCTAAAAAGGCATATAAGCTTCAGCTGCTCAGTGCCTCTTTGGAGTCTCATTAAGACATACCCAAATACACGTTTGAATAATAAACTTTGGATATTTTTCCTGTAAATCTGTCTCTGTTAATTTGATTATTAGCTGAACTAAAAGAACTTTGAAGGTGAGAAGAAAATTATTTTATGCCCTTACAATAACTCCTACTTATTGATTTGTCTATTGATACTCTCCATTTATTGACTGATATTCTTTATTTAATAAGATACTATTATCATATTTTTTTCTGGTTTGTTTTAGCTGCTTGAACATATTCAAAATAGCTGATTTAAAGCCTGTGTCTACTAAGTCCAATATCAAGACTTCTGTGGAAAATTTCTTTTAATTGCTTTGTTTCTTGCATATGGGTGTTACTGGAGAGATCTAAGTTAGGGAACTCCCCCTCCTTGGTTCTTGTCTTACTCATAATAAAAGAATTCAGGTGAAAGACAGCATGTATATTGTAAATGAGGTCCAAGTTTATTTATGAAACACACACAAGCACGAAGCTGCAAACAGGCACCTGGCTAGTCTGAATGCCCCATGTACAGAGGAAATAAAGTTGTTAAAAAGTTTGTTAGCAAGGTTGTTTTATACACTTGAGCCAGAAGACAGAAGTGGGCAATTAGCGAATCTGCATGCCTCACATATACTGGAAAATG
This sequence comes from Anoura caudifer, assembly GCA_004027475.1. Taxonomy (NCBI): domain Eukaryota; kingdom Metazoa; phylum Chordata; class Mammalia; order Chiroptera; family Phyllostomidae; genus Anoura; species Anoura caudifer. The sequence goes on along the minus strand of PVKU01015995.1, from coordinate 12,279 downwards.
AAGGTGCAAGTTTCTCTATACGCTTGAACAAAAAGCTGCAAGCGGGCACTCAGCTAATCTGAGTGTGCCGACTATTGGGGTTCAGGGGTTGTATACTTTAGTCAGTTTCTAGGTTCCCTTTCCTCCTCTCCTTCTAGACTGAAATCAATACATAGTTTTAAAGGTTTTCCTTTCCTGATAGTGGAGATGATACACACAGAATTTCAAGGGCTCCCCTCCTCCTGCATTATCATAATTTTGGCTATCAGAGTTCTGCTTGTGATGTTTGGAACACTTGACAATCTCATTGAACCAGGCTCAGGACTGCTGAATCAGTGGGTGAAACGTTAATCCCTTTGGGTTCTAGCCTCCTGTGTTAAATTCTTCAGAACTTCTTCCCTCCATCAGAAGCCCTGCTTTGTTTCCCCTCTGGCAGCTCATTCCTGGCTGCTCCCTAATAGGGACTACACTTTCTTTTTTTTTTTTTTTTTGCTTGCCTTATACTTTTTGTTGAAAAGTGTACATTTTATATATTGTAATCTGGTAACCTTGGAACTTTGGTTTTCCCCTCATCCCAGAAATTACGCTGTTTATTGTAGCTGTTGTTATTTGACTTGTTTGTTTAGTAATTTCTCTGAAATATTTTGGTCATGTCTGTATCCTTTGTCATGTTGTTACTGAGCAGCAATTGGGGTCCAGCTACCCCCCATCACTGCCCCCCAGGCAAAATTCCACAGGCACAGGTTTGGTGAGAAAGGAAAGGAGTCTTTATTCAAAAGCTACACAATTTTGGAATAACAGCTTTTCACATGCATTTGTCATATTATTCCTCCTGTTAATTTGCAATTATCTTATTTCTATATAATCAGTTTACAAACTACAACACATAAGATACAAAAGCTACACAATATTGGAAGAATGTCAGGCTTCTGCCTCAGAGCCGGTCCCCTCCAGAACACCCAAAGGAGAACAGCCCTGCCACCCTCTGTCCCGCCAGCCCGGCCCTAGGCTGCACCCGGAGTTTCTTCTCCCATCCAACACACCATGCTTTGGGAAACAGGCAGCTGCAGCATCATCATCCAGGCATCCTCGAGGAAGACAGACTGAGAGCCAGTCTCTGCCTTCCTTCTGTTTAAATCTTTCAGCCCGTAATTCCATGCCTCGGACAACCCACTCCTACAGCCCCTCTCTTCTCCTCCCCAGTGATCTGATTAGATCTCCCTGTAACAATGTGTGTCTACTGAAGTCTATTATTAGGGTGGCCATGGATGCAGCTGTGAATGAATTCACAAAGAGAGGAAAATGCAGAGGGCAAAGTGTTACTTGCTTTACAAGAGACAAAGAGGGCCAGGCGTGAAAAATTATGCAGGTCTGGAAGGGCTGAAGTTTTGAGCTTTTATTAGATTACAAAGTGTGGGGGGTTGCTGTTGTGTGGCCCTGGGCTGTTAGGAGCGCTGCAGCATAGGAGGTTTCGTTGTTTTTTTGCAAACTGCAGTTTGCTCCAATGTTCTGTTGCAAAGTTCCACAGAAGAGTAAAATGGCAGTCAGATTTAACCCTGTCAAGGTCACGGCTGATATGAGAGATACAAACAAACTCTTTTTTTAAATGCTGTTACATATATTGAGTACATAAGTCCAAAGTCACGACTAGCTGCACTTTTGTATGTGACTAATGTTAGGCAATCATGTTTAAGCTGTCAATTTGGTTATAACATGTATTTCCAAAGGGTGTGTGATATTCAATAGTAAATTGTATCTGAAGGATACCATGAACTCCGAAGTCAGTGTTGGTTAGTTGTGTTTTTTCGCAAACCTCAAAGTCCGTTTTGTGTTTTTTTCATTTACCTTTGAAAATGGCAGGAAAAATAGATCAATTTGATGATCCAATAGATGTTGAAAAACTTCTCCAGTTGCTTATAAAAAATATTTTTGGAAGTGTTGTGAAAAGTATTTATGCCTTGAGCACAGCAATATTTTATGTGATGACTGCTACAAATGTTTTGCAAAGCCAACTATTGAAGATTCTGATTAATTAATGTGAAAAACATTTTTGGTTGTATTTTTTACCAATATCCATGTTTCCATTATTTGAAAAGAAAAAAATTTATTGTTTTGTTTTTATATTTCTTTGTTTAATAATTTCTTCATTGTAACTGAAAATAAATTAAAACCATGTATTTTCTTACATAAATATAATAAATGCAAATTTGTAGTGCTTTAAGTTTTTCTCACATTTCAGCACATACCAGTAATGAATATATCTCTCAGATACACACGACCTATGCTGTAACTTTTTTGACTGTGAACTCCACAGGGTGAACAAGGTCATAGGTCTGATACCTTGACCATAGCCCAAGGTCATAGAAATGGTACCATGGTAGCAACTGGTGCCAACTTTGTCTTTTCATTTATGTTGTTCGATTAGTAGCCAATTAATGAATGATTTCACTAAGATTTCCTTAAATACATGAAGCCAGAAAATTCTTCCAGTCTTTTCCCTTGGGCTATGTATGTTTGTTGGGGCATGCCTTCAACACTTACCTGGACAGTTTACGATTCTGCTGTAACCTTCATGCAGATCACATAGACCATGAAGATCTGTCAGAGGTGAGTGAGGGCTTATGGCTTTGTCTGGTCTTCCCTGAGCTGTGTGCAATCCTGGACAATTCTGTGGCCTTCTAGGTTCCTAGGAATGTGCCCGAGCTTCTCAAAGGTCTTATTGCCCAAGGCATATCAGTTTAAGTCTTGCCTTGCAAGTGTTCTGGTTAATCTATTGTTTTTCCCATGTGTTGTCTATTGGTAGAGGCAGTGATGATTAATAAAATTGACTGTGAACGTGGCTGTCCCAAGGAGCCACTGTATAACTGAGAGATTGGCCAATTTTTGTCAATTAAGCATTTTCCAGGTTGCTGCAAGCTGTTGATATCTTCCAGAGATGGAAAAGATTAATTCTGACAGGGATTTCTTAACAATTTTTATTACTTTATAGACGAGTTTTGAAATTCCTTACTCCACCATTTTCAGTGACATCATCTCTGACAATTCTTCGCAGTGCCTCTCCATTTTTTTCTGAGCTTTGTAAATTTCTTCTCCAAATTCATCTTCAGTAACAAGGTTATTGACCTGACTTGTTATTTGCCCTTAGCACCAGAGACATTCTGAAAATACTTAGAACTTAAAAGGCACCTGTGATGATTTGCCCTTTTCATATTAGGAAAAAAATATTTTGTCACCTGAGGTTTTTAGTACTTCTATTTAGGAGTGATCTGTGAGAAGGTACAGGGACAGAGTATTTTGGAGGGGGTCTTGAATTTCACAACATAGTCAGCTCTTTTCTATGCTTTCAAAGAAGTGGGAAGGAAGTTAATACTTTTTTAATGTTTTCTCTATACAAAGAGCTTTACATATGTGATATCTTACAACAACCTTGAGGTTGTTATTGCTATCCTAATGGAAGTTGTATTAGATTTCTGTTACATTGTAACAAATTACCAAACTCTTCCTGTCTTAAAGTAGAACTAATTTATTATCTCACAGCTATGTAAGCCACAAATCCAGCATGCTATGGGTGGGTTTAGTGACAGAGTATCAAAGACCAAAATCAAATGAAAATAGCTACCAGGTATTGATGTAGCCAATTAGGACAATGAACTATATCAAAGAATCAACCAGACTTTAATTTACTTACTGTGATAACATATGCAAGATGCAAACTAAAACCAAAAATCCCCACAGTTTTGCTCCCCCATTCCATTTTTCTTTGCAGAACTCTATTAGGGAAGGGTCAGATGACATCCAGCATATAGATGGGGACAATTGTCTCACTGATCGAAGCCTTGAACAAAAGGGCTCCTGTCATTTTATAGCCTAAGAGAATGGGGGCAGGAGGGGATAAGAGTGGGAAAGTACTGAGTCAGGGAGTCAGGTTGGTCAAGGCCCCTCATAAGGAATTCTCATCTGTGTTCGGAATGCAAATATGCTTATGAGTGCAGCTGGCCCAGGAGGCTTCAGCCCTTGACTGCCTGTTCTGGGGAGGGTACTGCACTGGCTTTTGCATCAGCTCTGAGGTGCAGGGCCTCAAATAATGCTGTTTTATACTTCAGTTTACTCCCATATCCCCAGGTTGTGTTATAAGCTAACCGATGTCTGGGAATTGTTTTGGTTTGAGTGAGCGTGGGTGTAGGTGTGAGTGGGCTTGGGATGGGATCAGTGGTCTGGATAATAATCACCTATCCCCGGCTGGTGTGGCTCAGTGGATTGAATGCCAGCCTGGGAATTAGTGGTCCAATCCCCAGTCAGGGCCCATGCCTCGGGGGCCAGGTCCCCAGTAGTGGGTGTGTGAGAGGCAACCACACACTGATGTTTCTCTCCCTGTCTCCCTCTCTTCCTCTCTATCTAAAAATAAATGAACTTTTTAAAAAATTCACCTTACTTGGTTTTATTCATTTGTCTTAAATGTATGAATAGCTCACATTTATTCAATGTCCGAAGTGTTTTGGGTCTTCATTTAGAAGTTGGTGATGTTTTGGTGACCAAAAATATGTATGACATAGAAACTTAACTATTATTTATATTGATTAGCCTATGGTAAAATTGGTTTTATCATATGTTGTTTTGTGTCAAGTCTCAGTTTCCAAGAACCTACTCACGACCTTCCATAAAGAGCTACTATATAGCTTTTGCCCCATGACACCTTCCAGCAAAGTCTTTGTAATTGCCCATGATCAGACCCAAAAGATCACACTAGGGTTTTAGCCTGGAGCTGGATTCTTCCACCAGATGTCAGCTAAGCTGAGTTTTCCTGTGGAAGCCCTGAGGGAAAATATGCTCTCAGAGAGATCCTTAGCAGATTCCCTCTCTTTGTAGTTATAGAATCAGGCTCCTCTTTCCTCATCTGTAAGCCCAGGGCCACTCTTAAGTTCTTAAAAGGCGCCCATATTCCTTTCCTTTCAGCCCCTCCACGTTCAAGCAAACAGTGACACATTGAAATTCTTTTTATGCTTTAAATGTCTAATTTCCTCTTTGTATCAGAGGAAACTCTGCTCATGGGATTAAGTCAGGCCTACTTGGAATATCTTATCTTAAACTGACTTGAAGCCCTAATCACATTGACAAAATCCTTTCATGGTAGTGTGTTTATTAGTGCTCGAATAATTGGCAAAGGTGTAGGCACACCAGTCTGGGTATTGTCTACCTAGAACATTGTTTAGCAAAGCAGTTGTGCATGAATTTTAGGGCAGTTGAATTTCCCAATAGTTCTGAAGTGAATGAATCCTATGTAGGCCACTAAACACTAGGCCAGTCTGAATTTTCAAACACCTTCAATGATGAACTTTAATTTTAAATGTGAACATCAAAAAAATATAGGCATAGCTCTTTCTATTGTGTTTTGTTTTCTGTGCTTCACAGATGTTACCTCTTTTCAGAAACTGAAGGCAAGACTCCACCAGCAAAAAAATGATGATGCGATTTATTGCAAAATTTGTTTTCTGGTGGTCTTGCATGGAACCCATAATGTCTCCACGGTATGACTGTACTCAGGAAAAGGCCATTCACAAAAGGAGATACATAAGTTTTCAAGAAATGTAAATATTGTCTCACTTGTAATTATGCGCATATAAATCGAAACAGCTATATGATATTTTGATAACCTCTATTTGATGTGGAAATTGGATATTTTCATAGAATGATTTTCTTAGTAAAATTTTGGCAGTTTGGAACTGTGCATCTGCAGTCTTATTGTACATAAAATCTCATCCAATAATTGCATATCCAGGCATTTTTTTGAAGAAATAATTAGAATTATGCATAGCTATTTAAATTTATATAGATCCCAAAATTAGTGTAGTAGTAAACTAAAAATAAATAAATCCCTGGTAAAAGATGATACTACGTGGCAATAAATAAAAATTTAGATATTAGAAATTTATTATTTAAATTTTACTATATACTAGCAAGTAGTGCTACATAAGGAATATGGAAATTGAGGAGAGTGTAATGAAGTTTAAATTTCCAAAGTTAAATTAATCCTTTAAGAGAAACAACAGATGGTGACGCACCTTGGCACTAAAAATGTCAAGAAGCCATTATCTGAAGGGAGAATTTTCCAGAAGCCAGGTAGAGAGTTATGCTAGAGGAAAGAGCCACTCAATAGGAGCTACAGCCATTGGTTGAGGAAAGCAGCTTGCTGCCAATCGGAGCCTGTTCTGGGAAACGTCAAGAAGTACATATAGTTCAGTCTCATTTCCGTCATCCTCTCCAGTACCCCTGGACTGTCTCCCATTGTTGGACTCCAGCTAGAAGCCAGAGAACTAGATAGGGTTTATGTACCTTAGGTTCCTGAAAGACAGACAAGAATGAAATATTGTGGAGAATGTGTCTGAGGGAGAAAATGGGGAACATCCAGCAAAGTAACTGTTTTTAGCTCCCAGCTTCCATTTTAGTTCTTTGCCCTGCTGAAACATGTATGTTCACAACAAAAGAGATGCATGAATCCCATCAGATATATTATTATTGCTTGATGACATCAGTGCAGTTATAGTTTTATGTTAATGTTAAAACATTATCTATCATTAATGTTTTCCCTATAGCATAGAATGTAAAATGGGGGGTGGAGGGCAAATCCCTGACAACTGTCTGTTGTAATTTCTGCTTCTATTGCTGGTCAAAATGCCTGAATTGATAAACATACCTCATTGTTTTCAATCTCATTCTTTATTCCTTTCTCTTCCTCTTGGGTTCACAGCACAAGCAGGATATGATTGCCTAGTTATACCCTCCTCTTTTGATTTCCATTCTTTGCTTTCTTGGTATGGGGGAGATAATACGGTATGTTAACCAGTGGTTTGGGATCTATACTTCATCTATTTGGACAACACAGGGTGTCATCTTCTAGGTTTTTCCAGATGTGACACTTCTATCATTATATCAAGTGACAGTTTTAGTGATCAGACATGTACTACAACCAGTAAAATACAGTGTGTTTGAAGTTTTGCTGCAATTCATTTATCATATCATAAACTCTCTTGTCAAAAACTGTGGTGTGTCAGACACTGTGGTAATTGATAATATATTCTGCAAACTACTAATATTTGTGCTGGCAGATGTGATTTGGGAATGAAGGGCAAATATGTAGCAAAAATACATTTCTGTTCTTCATGATGTTCTTCACCATTGGTTTTTTTGAGGAGGAGTTATGACAATAAGTTCATACTACAAGGTAGTTATAAGGTAAAAATGGAGGTGGAATGTGGAGATAGCTTATATTTAGTAATATCTCTACATCATATGCTTTCTACAGTGATCACATAATTAAATCCACTGCATTGTACAAGCAAGGTTATTAAAAATCATATCATATGAATGGCAATTTGTATTATCTTGAATTAGAAACTACATATGAAACAGAACTAGAGCCAACTCCCAGAACAGCCAGTGAGCCCAAGCTGGATCAATTCAAGCAAAAAATAATATTGTATTGAATTATAACCCAAAGCATGAAATAAGCATGCATAAATCATACTGATATAAATAATAGAATATTAATAAATCAAGGAAATAGTCAAATTTCCTATTCAGAAGGATTTCAAATAATTTATGTAGACACTCTGCCCTCAAGGAAATGGAGCATAATTTCCTGCTCTTAAGCATGGGATGTGCATAGTGTACCTTTGAACAGTATGGAAAGGGTTAAACAGGAGTAATTTTAGAATGAAGAAGCCTGGAAAAAACTACCTAAGTTGGATGATTAACCTTAATATCCACAGTGATAAGAAATTTTTATAGTATATATACTTTCCTATGATGTATGAGAATGGAAATCTACCTTTTCTTTCTTTCTCTGAAAAATCTATAACTGCAATCTAAATAGAAAAAAAAATAGACAAATCCCTATTTAGGGAGGTTGTAAAAAACTACCTGTTCATTATTCTCCAAAATTAAAGGCATCAATAGCAGGAAATTCTAAGAAACTGAAATAATCAAGAGTAGTCTAAGGAGACATGACGACAAATATTCTGTGATATCTTTGATTGAATCTTGGACCATAAAATGGACATTAGGCAAAATCATAGAAAGTTTTGATAAAGCATAAACTATTGTTAGTAGTACTGTTTCAATATTGGTTCATTAATTGTGACAAATATAATTTAAGATTTTAAAATAGGGGTCACTGGGTGTTTGCTATACGGGCATTCCCAGTACTATATTTGCAATGATTCAGTAAACTTAAAACTATTTAAAAATGAAAAGTTTCAAGAAAAGTAAATAACAAAAATATGATACAGACATTCCATATCTAGTTATTAACACAAGATAATAGTCTGTCCAACCAATGATTTGTTTGCAAATCTTCATAAGTACTTTATTTGTAACAGATCTCAAATGGACACAACCTTAATGCTATTCAAGAGATGAGTGGATAAGAAGAAATGTGTAGTATATGTACACAATGTAATATTGCTCAGCAATGACAAGGAATAAATACACTTTTGATATACACCACAACATGAGCAAGCTTCAAAATAATTATCTTGAGGGAAAGAAGCCAGACATGAAAGGTTGCATATCATATGGTTTCATATACCTAAAACACTAAATATGCAAACTCATATATAGTGGACGAAATTAAATCAAAATCTGCCTGAGGAGGGAGATATGGGCTGAGATGTGGGAGGGAGAGATTACAAAGTAGCATAAGAACAGTTTTGCGGTGCTGAGTGTATTTATTATCTTCCTGTGGTGATGGTTTCATGAATATATTGATGCCAAAATTATTAAAATGTATACTTTTAAAAAAAGATTTTATGTATTTGTTTTCAGAGACAGAAGAAAGGAGGGAGAAAGAGAGGGAGTGAAAGAGAAATATCAATGTGTGGTTGCCTCTCACATGCCCGATACTGGGAACCTAGCCCACAACCCAGGCATGTGTCCTGACTGGGAATCAAACTGGCAACCCTTTGGTTCGCAGGCTGGCACTCAATTAATCCACTGAGCCATACCAGTTAGGGCTAAAGTGTATACTTTTAATACATGCGGTTTACTATGTGTTAATTATACTTTAATAAAGCTGTTAGGGGAAAAAATATCTCTGATGAATATCAGACAAAAATCCCCAACAAAATCCTAGCAAAATGAATTCAACAACATATTGAAAAAATTCACAAACCAAGGTCAGTCAAAATTTATCCCTGGCATTCAAGAATGTCACCTAAAACTTTTGAAAACAGTGAAGATCCCTTTCTCATTGCAAATAGAGTTATTTTAAAGTTTCGCTTAAATAATTACCATGCAAGTTACAGGACTGAAATGTAGAATTTTGATGGGAAAGCAGGTTGCTTTGTTTGTGAGTAAATTTATTGGTGTATTTTGTTTGCTTATTTGCTCTTTTAAAATTCTTTGAGAAATGTCATGTTTAATAATGTTGATGAGGTATTGTGGCAAAATAATTATAAACACTAATACTCTAAAATCCAATGGCTGGAGCTACAACAGCATGATTTGTGTGAGGTGCTCTGAATTGTTTAAAGGTAGATTAAATTTTTCAGGACAGAGGGACAAACATTGCCAAAGTAGTAGATACAGATACTTCAGAAATAAATATATATGTCATAACTTAGAATAAGAAAATGAGAATTAAAATGAAATAAATGCTATTCTATTTCTAGTTATGCCATTGGCCTAGGCACTTCTCTCTCTCTCTCTCTCTCTCTCTCTCTCTCTCTCTCTCTCTCTCTCTCTGTACTCCTCAATTGAGGGTATAATTTTTTTATTGATTATAGAGAAAAAGAAAGGAAGGGGGGAAGAGAGAGTGACAGAGGGAAAGAGAGAGAGACAGCAATGTGAGAGAGAAACATCCATTAATTTCCTGCCCTGATCGAGGATCAAACACGTAACATTTTGGAGACGTAACCAGGCCAGGAAAAGCACTTCTCTTTAGGCTTCAAATTTATTATCTTAGAAATAGTTTGGGCAAATGATATCTTAGGAATTTCTCAGGTATACTTTTTTCACTTACTCAAGAATATGATTATTGATTGTAGAGAGAGAGGAAGGGGGGGAGAGAGAGAGACATTGATACGAGAGAGAAATATCGATTGCTTTCTTCTTGCACACACCCTGCACTTGCAATCCAGGTAACTGCCCTGGCCGGAATGGAACTCACGACCTCCTTTTGGTGTACGGGACAATACTCCAACCAAGTAAGCAATACAGTCAGGTCTATGCTGTGTTTTATTTAACAGTTTTTTGTGAGTCAGCTGTGATCAGCCTGGTTTAGTTTTACAATCATAATGTTAAAATAACAATATTTTAAGCACAAGACAGTAACTGTGTCCACCAAATGCTCACCTATAATGCCTTCTATCTCAGAGAAGGATTTACCCCCTGGTAGAATATAACATTGTATGTCATACATAAATATAATAGAGGAAAATTTCTTTTGAAGATCGGGAATAGTTTCCTTCATCTAGTTTTAGTAAAAAAGGCATTCAAAGTTTTTTGGGTCATACTTGATTTTTTTTTCTGTTTAAGACCAAACATTTAACAAAGTAAATGCTGTGATATTACAAATGTTCTTATCCTTTTAACGCATCAATTGTAGTTTGTGTTTTGAAAGCAATAGTTTTAAAGATGACAGTTGAAATTCTATCTAAATAAATTTTTTAAAAATTCACTTTGTATTTTGACTATTCCTTTTTCTGCAGATCTTCATTTAATATTTTTCTTTGGATGGTCACTCTTTTGTATATGGAAATAATCACTACTGCTTTTTAATTTTATTTGGTATAGTTTGCATAATAAGAACTCCTAAGTTTTAATTTGGTATTGAATGGTTTGTTATAAAATGTCTATTTTTCATTATGTTTAGAAACAAATATACTTACAGGAACGTAATTAGTACAAAAACTAGAGTATTAACATTAAAAACATGATCATCATTCAGTTAAATATAAACTTGCCATGACTAAAGGGTTTTTTTATAATCCACATTATCCCAAGAACAAATGAATAATATTATTCTTTTTTCATAAGTTTTCTCTTGTCATGAATTATTTAAAGGAGTTTTTAAAATGTGGCATGAGAAGACTGCAGTAATACACTGAGTTGTAAGTAAAAGTGTCTTTCTGAGTGCATATATTACAACTTAAACTGGACAAAAGTAATTTTTTTCAATATTGTGCAGGGCATTATACATCAATTTGTCAGCTTTAAGTGATTTTTGCTTTTAAAAAAGTTACAATAACAGATTTTATTCTTAGTATCATAAATATTAAAGTACACATAATAATATTAGGCATGTGATTTTCAAAAATATTTTTCCACAGTTGTTACCCATTTTATTAAAAGTCAGAAAGCAAAGGTAATAAAAGCCTTCATTTCTTAACATTAGTGAAGATCACCTATCCATTGAGAAAGAGGTGTGCTTCAATTCCAATGAAGGAGCCATATTTCTTGCCAGGTGGGCAAATTTCTGTGGAAAGCTGAAGGTTGAGGGCTCATTCTGGAGAGGATTACTGGGCACTGTAGAATTTGTACAGAAAAGCAGTTGGTGGGAATGCAGACTGGTGCAGCCACTGTGGAAAGCAGTGTGGAGATACTTCCAAAAAAGTAACCATGGAGCTGCCTTTCGACCCAGCGATCACACTGCTGGGATGACACGCGAAGAATCCTGAAACACCAATTTGAAAGAACGTCAGCACCCCCGTGTTCATCGCAGCGTTACCTGCAATCGCCAAGGTATGGAAGCAGCCCAAGTGCCCATCAGTAGGTGAGTGGATGAAAAAGCCGTGGTGCATTTACCCAATGGAATACTACTCGGTCGTCAAAAATAACATTTTACCCTTTGCAACAGCGTGGATGGACCTGGAGAACATTATGCTAAGTGAAAGAAGCCAGTCAGAGAAAGAGAAATACCCCATGATCTCACTCATCTGTGGAATCTAATGAACACACTGAACTAACAAGCACAACAGAGACAGACTCAGATGGAGAACAGATGACAGCTAGTGGGGGGGAGAGATGAGGGGGTGGGGGACTGAGCAAAAAGGAAAAAGGATTCATGGACATGGGCAACAGTGTGGGGATTGATGGGGGAGGGAGTATAAGGGGACTAGATGGCAATTGTGAAAATACAATAAAAATATATATACTCATTTTAGATTTATATTTTAAAGAATAATGTTCAAAGCAGCAGTTATAATCAGTTATATCATCTCAAAAGGGTAATATCCACCAAGTAAAGTTGAACAAATCTCTAAGACCTTAACAGTATGTATGTTTGTTTAATATTTATGCTCACAT
>PVKU01015994.1:0-16238 GCA_004027475.1 Anoura caudifer | reverse complement strand
TTTTTTTTTTTTTTTTTTTTTTTTTTTTTTTTTTTTTTTTTTTTTTTTTTTTTTTTTTTTTTTTTTTTTTTTTTTTTTTTTTTTTTTTTTTTTTTTTTTTTTTTTTTTTTTTTTACAAACTAAAGTCGGGATTTTTTTTTACAAACTAAAGTCTTGTAAGTCGGGATTTCAGATTCATTGAGTGTGTTTGTTAGAGTGGTGTTCCTCAACAGTTCCTCTTTTTCCCACTCCTGTTTTTATTATATACTCTGTTATTTGTTTGTTCTGGGTGATTTCTCCACAGGTTAGTTGTAATTCCCAATTGGTCCTGGGTGGGGGTTAGTGTGGCTTCCACCCATTCTTGCCCTTTCCTCCTCCAATTTTTCTGTTTCATTGGAGTCTTTCTAGTAGTGATTTGTGAATAGGTATTCTTCAATATTATGTTTTGTTGGGTAGGTGTATCCATTCCCTGTCTCATAAAGTAGGACTTCAGGCAGAAGAATGGTGGAAAAATATACTCTATAATATGTGATCGTTTATATTCAGTTTTAAAATTTTGGAGGTTAGGCAAACAATATTTCTATTATACATGGAGCTGATCCGTTAACACGATTGGATAGACTATGTAGAGTTTGAGAACGATGTTTGTCAGTTAGGTTAGAGACGTTTGTGAATGTGGGTACAGTCAGACCTCAGTTTTCAGATGTCTTCCATCTTGAACACTTCCATTCTTTTTTAAAAAAATTTAATTGTTTTTCAAGTACAGTTTTCTGTCTTTTACTCCCATCCTAGCCAAACCCCCCAGCCCTCCCCACTTTCATCCCATTTCCATCCACCCTAGTTTTTGTCATGTGTCTTTTATACTTGTTCTTGTAAACCCTTCCCCTTTTCCCCTGAAATTCCCTCCCCTCTCCCCTCTGGTCACTGTCAGCCTGTTCTCTATCTCAGTGTCTTTGGTTATATTTTGCTTGTTTGTTTGTTTTGTTGTTTAGGTTCCTGTTAAAGGTGAGATCATATGGTATTTGTCTTTCATCACCTGGCCTAGTTCGTTTAGCATAATACTTTCCAGTTCCATCCATGCTGCTGCAAAGGGTAGAGCTCCTTCTTTCTCTCTGCTGCATAGAATTCCATTGTGTAAATGTACCATTGTTTTTTGATCCATTCATTCACTGATAGGCACCTAGGTTGCTTCCAACACTTGGCTATTATAAATTGTGATGCTATGAACATTGGGGTGCATAGGTTCTTTTGGATTAGTGTTTCAGGGTTCTTAGGATATAATCCTAGCAGTGGAATTGCTGGGTCAAAACACAGATCTATTTTTAGGTTTCTGAGAAAATTCCATAGTGTTTTCCATAGTGGTTGTACCAGTCTGCAATCCCACTAAGAGTGCACTAGGTATCCATTTTCTCTACAACCTCTCCAACACTTGTTGTTTGTTGCTTTGTTTATGATGGCCATTCTGACCAGTGAACATTTCCATCCTTGATCAGATTGTTTACACACACACACACACACACACACACACACACACTCACAAGGTCTTGGTTATCAAACAAAACTTTGGTTCTTGACCCAACAACCCTTTCATACTGATACCTGTATGATGATAGATCAGTCATGCATCTCTCAGGTGACAGACAAATTAGATTCGGTTTTCAAATAAATGACCTCTGGAACAGCTTCCCAGAATGAATTAAGTTCAAGAATCAATGTTCTGCTGTATATATGTGTATGTATATATGAATACAAAGCAAAGCCTAAGACAGAAGATATAAGCTTGAAGAAATGTGGAGCAAGGTGATAGGAAAATCATATCAAAATATTAAAAGAATATATGTGATCCTTATTTACTCTTGGAATTTGCCTAATTTTCCACTGATAATCATAAAATCAATGTTCCTTAACCATTGTATTAATAAAACCTCACTCCTCTTTCAAAGCTCATGCCATGGGACCATCCACTTCTATCTTTGTCTTTTCTATTGTATATTAGCCATATACTTATATCTATTAAGTTCTCAAACTTGACTCTGTCCACAAATCAGCCAGATTTTGATTTAGCAGGCCTGGGATAGGGCTTTAGATTCTGCATTCTTAACAAGCTCCTAGGTGATGCCTTTGGACCACACAGTTAATACTACCAAGGATTTGGACCAGCCCTCAATACTTATCAAGAGCTTTGGCAGCTGGCTTGCTGTCTTTCCACACTATCTTGGGTTATCTCTTTTAATTCTTCCATCTCAACTTCTATAAATTTTATTTTCATTCATTCCCTTTCAGCAGTTCATTCCCATCGTCTTAGATAAATTTTGTTATTATTAGGACGTTTCTACCTTTAAATCTTATAGTTCAGGGTCCTGCTGTGAATTTAATCTTCTAGCTTTCTTACCCCTTACTTAATGGACCTTGCTCTCTGTTTATCCTCATTAAGAGCTCCAGCTCCTGACATCTTTACTTTCTCTGAATCCCTTAGCTCTCTACTTACAGTATGCCTTTTGCTGAACCTGAAGTTCATCATCACCCTTTAAATGACTTTCTCATCATTGTCCTCCCTGTCTTCAAGATGCCCATCCCTATATCAGACTTGCAGTTCAGTCTCCCCACTTCCATGGCAAGGTTGCTGAATATATCAGGGGAAATTACATAATTATTCAGATCAGTGCCATTTTAAATTTATGGTATGTGTTCTCATCTGGGCTGTTAATGCTGCTTTTTTCTGACCCAGAGATTTCCTGGATGAGGAAGGCATTCTTTTGCTCAAGTCTGCTAAGCTTAGATAGAAAATACTTTTCAGGAACTGGGAAAGATTTTTGTGTGAGAGCCCATATAGAAATAGGATGAAGTTTTTTTGAAAATAGAAACTGTTCTTTAATGTGTCACAGTGTTTAACAGATGAAAGAACCTAAACTCTAAGTGCCTCTGTGATACTGCTCCTCAGGGTGCCCAGAGCATCAAGCATTAGAGCAGCAGAAAATTCTTAGTTTCTCCCATCTACTTCAACACATGTCTACATATCTGTACCAGTCCTCAATTCCTTATTCCTTTTCTTGTTCAAAAGCTCTATTTTTTGTTTATTTTCATAATTCCATTTCTTCTTGACTTCTCCAAGGTCTTCCAGCGGTTAATAACCTCCCTTCATTACTTTGACATTAAGAAGGGAAAAAAGGCATGAGAAGAAAAGTAATTGTCTTATTTGATAAGACTCCATTCTTTAAGTGAGAATCACTGTCTGCAGAATGACTTCTCATCCTAAAATTTAATTTGCTTGTATTTTACTGATTATAGTAATTTTTTTATGCCATGAAGAAATCGCTATTTTAGAGGGCAATTGATGTAGAGCCTGTGCTTCTCAACACCAACAGACACAGTGGGTCCCAAGCTCGAGACCCCCAAGCCTGTGGCTCAGCTGCTGGTGCTGCATCTTCTTCCTAGTTGGGCCCACTACCGTAGAGATGCTGTGTGGCTAGAGAGACTTCCACGACCTTTGAGGCTGTGAAAGAGACTAGAACTGGCTGGAACTAGCTCGAAAGTGGAAAGTCAAAAATGCCAGAGCATCTTCCTGACCCAGGGTGCTCGGGAGCCAACTGGGGAGGCAGAGGCACTGGGAGGGGGTAAGAAAAAGAGGCGTTCAGTGTTTGTAGGTGGGCCTAGGAAGGGCAAAGCTCAGCTCCTCAGGAGAGCCATAGGCTCAAGAAAAAGAGAGTGTGTTTCCCTTTTGGCCCTCAGAGTCACTGGAGAACTGACTGCTAGGGCTTATCAGGCCAGGAGATTAAGCTGCTCAGTGCTGGACTGGCCAGGACTGGAGAGGAGTGCGACCCTAGGGGTTGCTAGGTAGTGTAGAGACCCACTGAGCCCAGAACTCAGAGATGTGTGAAAATTTGCTACACAGGGATGCTGTTTCCACATGTCACAGCCCTTGACACTAACTCCTCCTCATCAGTCACTCGTGGTGAACTATACCAGTACCTGGGGGTAAGTGCTTGGATTCCTGGAGCAAGTTTGCTGAGGATTCCAGTAGTTCCCCTACATCATATCTTCATTTAAGAAGTAAGTTTTTGAAGCCAACAAAGGCAGGGGAAATGAAGAAACTAACCAAGCAAATGAAAGAAGCTCAGATCCAGTAAAAACTGCTTATGGAGGACACCAGGCAGCTAGTCACTGAAGTTACTTGTCCAGGCTGAAAAATAAATTCTTACTGGAACACCTGACCAACAAAATGGAGGTGTATAGAAGGCAACTTGAGAAGCTTGGGGCAACTATGTATGGAAATAGTGGGGAGACTGAATGAAGGAGGCAAGAAGTAGCCTCTAAATATGGGAAATAAACTTCAGAGCTTAAAAGAGTCCTTGCAGAAAGAAAAGATCTAATCCATTCTGAAGCAGCAGTTGCAGGCAATGAGGGACCTTTCACTATTCAACGAGAACAGGAGAGAGAGATGCAGACATTACGGGGGGAGCTAAACAAATCCCACACTGAGACAGCTGCAAAGCCACAGGAAGTCAGGCCCAGTTGCTCCAGGAAAAAGATTTCTGAAGAAACAACTGACTGAGCCAGACCTGAGGCTGTTGGGAGAGAAAGGAGCTTAAAAGGCCCAGGCTTTGGAGATTGCTGCAGGGACTCATACCTCTGAGTTCTGCCGCGGCTTCTGCAGCAAGAACCAGCAGTTATAGAAGGAATAACTGCAGCAATCTCAGCAATGTCAGGAGTTGCAGGCTGCTTAAAGCCTGTTAAAAAATCAGAAGCAGCAGCTGCAGCAGGAACAGTGGTACATGGATTGCTTAATCCAAGGGAGGCAAGGACTACAACAGGGTGCTCCAAAGACCACCAGAACCATTCCCTAGGCAAGGATTAATCAAGGATTAATCCACAGCAATTCCTAAGATATCACCGATTAGATAAGGATGGAGCAAGTCTTCTTAGGTGTTGCACAAACACATATGGATAGGTGTGTGTGAGGGCTCCGCCTGCATGCCCCCTACTCTGGCCGCCACAAGTTAGAATAAATCTACCAAGACATGATCTGCTTGGGGAGGAAAGGTGGCTGAACTCTCAAAGGAGAAGGGCCAGGACCTGTTCCTCAGTGGGCTTTTATTGGGTTTAATTTAAATAGGAATACAGGGTGTATATGTAAAGCTCATCAGTCATTTTCAGGCAGAAATGATTAAATAATAGATAATACTGAAAGAACTCTGAGGGCTTATTTTGAGTCAGGGTCAGATGGTTAAGGGCCATAAAACTTTGGGGAACAAACTCACTTCATGCTTAGACCCTTATCATTTAAATTGAGGGTATTAGCAAAGCAGGTTTCATAGGATTATATGCATTCTTTCTTAGGCCTGATTGCCCCAGGGAACCCGCCCTTTCCAGTACAGGGTCACCCCTACCTCCAGCATTCTTTCAGGCTTAAGTCAGGCAGGGGAAGTAAGGCAGCCAAGAGATTAGGAGACTTCCAGACAGAATGAGGACTCAGGCTATGTCAAAGCCAAGGGGCGAGGGTCCATCACCCCCTTTCTCCATAGCCCCCGAAGTCCTTCCCTGAGGGCCCCTCGTGACCGTGCCTGTCTTAGGTCATCCCTCCCTTGAGGCATTTTACCTGTCATTGGCTAATCGGTCATGCACTGGGGTCAGGCTGGGTGAAGTAAAGTGGACAGAGGTGGTACTCCCCCAGGAAGATAAGCTTTGTCTCCTTAGTGGCTTAGGGTCTCAAAGTCTCTCACTCAGCCTTAGCCTTGGGGGGTTATAGCTTCTGAAACCAAGCAGGGTGGTTCCCAACAGTTAGGAAGGCTTTTCCATCTCATTGCTGTGGTAAAATATACATCATAATGTGTTAATGTGAAGGATTAGGTGCATTTTATCCAGCCATACAGCTAGATATTTGTTTGACCAGCTTCCCTTGTTTAGGTTTTTCTTTAATTGGCTCTTGTTAATAAATAATATGTTCCTCAAACCTCCAGGTAATCTAATACCATTTGCCTAACATTCACACATTGAACCAGGTTGAGAAAACCACCTCCAGAAAGTGAAAGGAAAAAAGTTTGATTTATTTCATCTGGCTGAGTCAGATATTTTTATACAAAAAGCACCTGTAAGAATGGCATCTTAGAAAACTTTATATAGTTCCTTTTGCTTTGTAAACAACCAATATCAATTTATCCTCATGCCTTTTGGCCAACTCAGAATACAAAGACAGTGTTTTTAAGCTTTTATTTTTAAGTTTGTGCTACATGGTGGTTTAGTTTCATTTTTTTTCTGTATGCATCTGTTAAAAATTCCCAATACCATTTTTTGATAGACTGTTTTTAAACCATTGTATGTACTTGCCTCCTCTGTCATATATTAATTTACCATATGGATGTGGATTTCTTTCTGAGGTCCGCTTTCTGTACCATTGAGCTCTCTCCCTATTTTTAATGCCAGTATTATACTTTTTTGGATTACTATGGCCTTGTAATTTAGTTTGATATCAGGGATTGTGACACCTCCAACTTTGTTCTTTTTTTCTTAAGATTGCTGTGGCTGTTTGAGGTCTTTTGTGGTTCCACATAATTTTTGGATTATTTATTCTAGTTCTGTGAAAAATGCCATTGGTATTTTGATAGACATTGCAGTGAATCTATAGATTGCTCTGGGTAGTGTGGATATTTTAATTACCTTAATTCTTCTTATCCATGAACATGTTATATGCTTCCATTTATTTATATCTTCATTTTTTTTCTTCAGTGTCTTATAATTTTCAATGTAGGTTTTTCTATCTCCTTGGTAAAATTTATTCCCAGATATTCTTGATGCAATTCTAAGTGGATTGTTTTCTTAGTTTCTCTTTATAATACTTTATTATTGTGTATAAAAACATGACTGACTTCTGGATATTTATTTTGTATCCTGCTACTTTAGCGAATTCATTTAATAGTTCTAGTAGTTATTTGGTGGAGTCTTTAGGGTTCTCTATATATAGCATCATGTTATCTGCAAATAATGACAGTTTTACTTCTTTTCCAATTGGGATGTCTTTTATTTCTTCTTACCTGATCGCTGTGATGAGGACTTCCAGTACTGTGTTGAATAAGAGTGGTGAAAGTGGATGTGCCTGTCTTGTTTCTCATCTTAAGGGACACATTTTTAGCTTTCCCCATTAAGAGTGTGATGTTACCTCTGGGTTTGTCATATGTAGCCTTTATTAGCAATTTTTTTCCTGATATATCTCCTTGGGTAAGGGAAAGAAAAAAAATAAATGGGACTACATCAAACTAGAAAGCTCTTGCACTGCAGAAAACCATCAACAACAAAAAGATAATCTACTGAATGGGAGAAGATACTCACCCATGACACATCCCATAAAGGGTTAATACCCAAAATTTATAAGTAACTCATACAACTCAACATCAAAAGAACACACAATCCAATTTAAAAAAGGCAGAGGACCTGAATAGACACTTCTCCAAAGAGGACATTCAGATGGCCAAATGGCATATAAAAAGGTGCTCAATATCACTAATCATGGAAGAAATGCAAATTTAAACCTCAGTGAGATTTTGCCTCATACCTATCAGAATGACTGTCATCAATACATCTACAAATAACAAGTTTTGGTGAGGACATGGAGAAAAGAAAACCTTCGTGCATTGTTGATGGGAATGCAGATTGGTATAGCCACTGTGGAAAACGTTGAGTTTCCTCAAAAAATTAAAAATGGAACTGCTTTGTGACCCAGCGATTTTACTTTTGGGTATATTTTTCAAAGAAACCCAAAACACAAATTCAGAAGAACATATGCACACCTTTGTTCATTGCAGCATTATTTACAATAGTCAAGATGTACAAGCAACCTGAGTGCCCATCAATAGATGAATGGATTAAAAAAAGTGGTGGAACATGCCCTGGCCAGTGTGGCTAAGTTGGTTAGAGTGTTGTCCCACAGACCGAAAGGTTGTGGGTTTGATTCTGGTGAGGGCACAGATCCAGCTTGTGGGTTTGATCCCCTGTCTTAGTGCCTACAGGAAGGCAACTAATTGATGTTTTTCACACTGATGTTTCTCTCTCACTCCCCCCCCCTTCTTCTCTCTCTAAAAAGCCATGAAAAAATGTCCTCAGGTAATAATTTTAAAAAATGCAATGGAGCATATATACAGTGGAAAATTACACAGCCATAAAAAAAAAAAAATAAAATCTTACCATTTGTGACAGCATGGATATACCTGGAGGGTATCATGCAAAGTGAAATAAGTCACTCAGAGAAAGAAAAAATACCATATGATTTCACTTTTATGTGAAATCTAAAGAACATAAAAACAAGCAAACAAAATAGAAACAGATTCATAGATGTAGATAACAAACTGATGCTTGATAGAAGTGAGGGGAATTGAGGGTGAAAAAGGTGAAAGGATTAAGAAGTACAAATTGGTAGCTACAAAATAGGCAAGAGGATGTGAAATACAGCCTATGGATGTAGTCAATAATCTCGTAATAAGTATATATGGTACCAGGTGGGTACTGGAAATATCAAGGGGAATACCTTGTAAAGTATATGATTGTCTAACCACTATGCTGTACACCTGAAACTAATGCAAAATAATATTGAATGTAAACTTTAAAAAATTGATAATGAATGATATGGTAAAGCTGTCATGTTTTTGCAGAAATTATATTTTGAAGTAATAAACATACCTTTCAAAAGTGGTTATGCCAGTGACCAGGTAGCTCCTATAGTTTTCTCATGACTAAAAAAGTGCTCTAATAACAACAGGATCAATAAATGCTAGGCAGAAGGACCTTTTGTGTGATGTAGTCCTTACTATTTTAGCTTGAGTAAATTGAGAAGGGAAAAGATAAAGGGCACATATATTATGTCAACTCCTACTTTTGAAAATGTTTTCTGTGAAAAAAAATGCCTCTAGAATTAATGAGGTGAATGAATGCCTGTGCTAGTTTTAGGAAAATGTATCAAATGAAAGTTTTTAAATATTTGGATGACTTTTTGAAAGAGTTTTATGCCATCTATTTCCCTAGCAACACTCAAAATTGTAAGATGACAAGTAAGATTACTTAGTGTTCAATATAGTAAGTACTTTAATTTTAGGTTACCTCTTACATTTTCTTACTACATGTGTGTTTAATAGTATATGAAATGCCCTTTGTAATTAACATGTGACATATGCCTATTTATTTATTTATTTATTTATTCTCACCTGAGGACATGCTTATTGATTTTAGAGAGAGAGGAAGGGAGGGAGAGAGAGGGAGAGAAATACCTATGTGGGAGAAAAACATCCATCGGTTGCCTCTTGTAAGTGCCCTGACCAGGACCGAACCCACAACCCAGACACATGCCCTGACTGGGAATCAAAACCATGACCTTTTGATTTACAGGACCATGCTCCAAGCAACTGAGCCATACCAACCAGGGCTATTTATGCCTATTTGATAGAACTGAGAATAGTATTTTAAATTAGTATAGACTTTTGGGGTATTTTTTTTTTTCACTTGTACTTATTGGTGGTTAGACCAGTGATTTATTTGGTTGCTGAATGCTAGTACAGGCATATAGACTTATGTAGTCATACTTTGGTACTTGTCAGCTTCAGACCTGATCAAACCTGGTACTCGTTGCATTTTGACAAAAGAATGTTTCTGCACTCTGTGCTGTCTCAGGACTCATTGCACTTGCTAGAACTTGTACGAGTCACAACGCCACCCTGAAAGAGAAAATGCTTCATCAGTCAGCACTTGCTCACCACTCATCGCCCCTCTCTTGTAATGAAACAGAGGTTGATGTGTCCATGTCATGGTAGCTTGTGAACAGTGCAGAACCCCCACATATTCATTGTTACTGTCTGGTACTTTTGTGCTTTTTAAGCTCTAAACATGGGTCACAAAAAGGTTAAAGTGATACCACTAAGCCTAAAAGGCAGTTAATAAGAACCACAGTCAAAAAGAAAACAAGAAATCATAGCTAATGATGAGAGTGGTTTAGGTGTGACTGATATCACTCATGTTCAAGATTCCGAGAATGATGATCTCAACAATAGTGAGAAATAAGGAAGTGATTAAAGCAGCAAATGTTGCTAAAGATGTAAGGTCTGTGAGTAAGCAACATCCACACATATTGGAAGAAGTTGAAAAGTTGCCTTACATCTCGATTAATGAAAGAGTTAGCAGGTGAAAGCATTTCTGAGGCAATAATTTGTGAGAAAGTTAAGCAATTGCATGCTGATCTGTTAAAAAGACAAGCTGGAACAGTGATGAGAGCACTGAAATGTTTAAAGCCAGTCAGGGATGGTTCAATAAATTTAAAAAAGAAACACATTCATAGTGTGGTAAGGCATGGAGAGGCAGCCAGTGCCAACTAAGAAGCCGCCTCAAACTATGTCACTGAATTTAGGGAGTATGTTGAGGCTGAGGGTTTTGTCCCCCAATAAGTGTTTAACTGTGATGAGACTGGTTCGTCCTGGAAAAAAATGCCTGCTAGAACCTACATCACTCAAGAGGAGAAGGCATTGCCAGGGCACAAAGCCCGTGAAGAACAGGCTAACTGTTCTTGTGGGGGAATGCTAATGGGGATTTAAAACTTAAGTTTCTACAGAGAATGTGATAAAAGGAAAGTTAAGTGTGATATGGAGGGCCAGTACTAAAGCTTGGGTGACGAGGCAGTTCTTAATAGAATGAATGAATGAAGTTTTGGCCCCAGTGGGAAAAAATATCTGCAGGCAAACGATCTGCCTCTGAGGGCTTTGTTAGTTGCAGGCAGCGCTCCTGCTCACTCTCTAGGCCCAGAGGACGACTTGCTGCAGGAGTGCAGTTCCATAGCCGTGAAGTTCTTGCCTCTAACACAGCTCCCCTGCTCCAGGCTATGGCCCAGCCACGTTATTTCCAACTTCAAAAAACTCTGTACAAAGGTCCTTTTCCAAAGGTGTTTTGAAGTAACATCAGATACACAGTTGACACTCAGAACGTTCTGGAAGGACCATTTTAATATCTTCAACTGTTATTCTCATGGATGAGGACTGGTGTGAAAGTCTCTTACATGACCATGAGCTCTGCCTGGAGGAAATTGCGGCCAGAAGCTGTAACTCCAAGGGACTTTGAAGGCTTTGAGGATGATCCTGGGAGCCCAGAAGTGGAGCATATTGTGTCTCTGGGCAAGTCCATGGTCCTGGAGGTCAATGAAGATGTCAAAGAGTTAGTGGAGGAGCACAGAGCAGAGCTTAGCACTGAGGAGCAGCAGGAACTTCAACAGGAGCAGCAACGGAGAGGGGCTGGGGGAATTTCTTCAGGTGAGGAGGAGCGAAGGGAGGAAGCGTGTACTGCACTGATAAAAGTAATGTGCGGTAAATGGATTGAAGTTCAAAACTTTGTGGAAAAGTATCAGGCAGACAAAGCTCTAGCAAGTGGAAATGTGGACCTGTTTAATAAACAATGTCACACTTCAGAAACATTTTGAAACATAAAAACAAGTTTCTCCTTCTTAATTTATTTTTTATTTTTTTATTGTTGTTCAAGTACAGTTGTCTCTATTTTCCCCCCACCACTCCCCCTACCCCAACCATCCCCACTTCCCACTCTTGATCTTACCCCGCTTTGGTTTTATCCATGTGTCCTTCATAGTTGTTCGTGAAAATCCTTCCCCCTTTCCCCCCATTATCCCCTCTCTCCTCCCCTCTGGTTGCTGTCAGTTTGTTCTTAATTTCAATGTCTCTGGTTATATTTGACTTGCTTGTTTTGTTGATTAGGTTCCACTTACAGGTGAGATCATATGGTATTTGTCTTTCATTTCCTGGCTTATTTCACTTAGCATGATGCTCTCCAGTTCCATCTATGCTGTCATGAAGGGTAGGAGCTCCTTCTTTCTTTCTGCTGTGTAGTATTCCATTGTGTAAATGTACCACAGGTTTTTGATCCACTCATTTAATGGTGGGCACTTAGTTTGCTTCCAGCACTTGGCTATTGTAAATTGTGCTGCTATGAACATTGGGATGCATAGGTTCTCTTGAATTGGTGTTTCAAGGTTCTTAGGGTACAATCCCAGCAGTGGAATTGCCAGGTCAAAAGGCAGTTCCATTTTTAGTTTTCTGAGGCAATTCCAGACTGTTTCCACAGGAGCCGCACCAGTCTGCATTCCCACCACAGTGCACTGTTGGTCCTCTTTCTGCACAACCTCTCCAGCACTTGTTGTTTGTTGATTTGTTTATGGTGGCCATTCTGACCAGTGTGAAGTGGTAGCTCATTGTGGTTTTAGATAGGTTTTTAGTGAAACTCCCTAAATCTGAATTGTCGACAGTGTTCAGTGAACCCAACAGACAGAAAACAGAAGAAACTCCTGAGAAACCCTTGAAATTGTCTTGGAAGAGGACTCCTCTTCCGACAATTACCCTCTCTCCTCCTCCTCTACCTCACTACTCTCCCATTATGCCAAGAATACCTTTCAGTACAGGTCAAGTAAAGTTAAATTTCACTTTATTTTTGTGTAAATGATTGCTTTTTTTTTTTAAAAATCCATGTCTGTTTGTTGTAACGTTCTTTATTACAAAAGGACCTCATTAATATTAGCCCAGTAAAATGTAAAAGTTCTGGGGAAATTTCACAAATTATTTCTAATTGCATTGTTTCTTATGGGAAAAATTCGTTCAGTACTTGTTGGTTTTCAGCACTTGTCATGAGTTCCGGAACAAGTTAACGAGTACCAAGGTACCACTGTATTTTAATATTGCTCCTCTATGGGAGAATGTAATTAATTTAATATTTTTAGAAATTATCAGTTATGGAAACCTTCAAAATAATTTCCTTGAATTTTGTTTTATTCATATGTAAAATTAATTTCTTTAAATTGGATTAAATAGGACTTTTCCTCAATGTGCCTTTAACTTCTAGCTTTAATAATTTCCGTTGAACATATAATTTTTTATTAAACAAGTTTTTGTTATTAAAAAATGAAAACATACTTGGATTATTTAAATAAAGTATAATTGATGTAATTTAAGATCTGTGTTTAGAAATTATAAATTATTGTGAAGATATATTGAATGAAGTGAAAACAGGAGGTATTAATGCTTTACTAAAAGTAGATTTGGAGAGTAAAATTTTTAGTGATTCTCTACAGTGGCTTGTGACCAAAGTAGTTGTGGATGATTTATGTGGCTTTTGTGGGCAGATTAACTCTAAATATTCCTTAATCTGGGTGATGTCGATATCCTCTATCTGTCAGCTTGTTTGTTTCAATTCTGAATTTCCCATACAGTTTAAGATTCATAAGGACTGCTGATGAGTGGGTGTCCTGATTTGTTGATGGAAATAACTGGTTTGCTTGAAAGCGTGTATGTCACAGTAATATAGTATCATCCTGGTACTAAGCAACCTAAAACAGTGAGAGCAGTCTTCCCCAGGATCAGATAACCCTTGAAATTCTGAGTCTGCAGATCTCTACTCATTTAAAATGATTAGTGTGACATTCTAACCAACTTCCTGGAAACTGTATTACACTAATTCTTACAATTGAGTATAGGACTAAGCAGAGTATTTTTGAGAGGAGGTCAAAGACATAGCAATCAGAAAGGTTAAGGGAATGAAAAATATGTGCGTTGCTATTGTCTGTCTAGCACATAACTGTGTTTCTCACCTTTCCCAGGTTAAGGATACTATATATATCAGAAGGTTATCGAAGAAACAAACTGTCGGTTACTTACTTTGGGGAAGGCTTAGCATCTAGATAGGAAGAGTGAGAAAGAGGAAACATAGGGAATATTTTACCAAGAAAGAAGCAGTGGGAATGGAGTGGAAATGAGGGGAAAAAAGTGATCTTTAAGATGGAGAAGGTAGCCCTGGCTAGTGTGCCTCAGTGGATTGAGTGCCAGCCTATGAACCAAGGGGTCCCTGGTTTGATTCCCAGTCAGGGCACATGCTTTGGTTACAGGCCAGGTCCCCAGTAGGGGCCATGTGAGAAGCAACCACACATTGATGTTTCTCTCCCTCTATTTCTCCTTCCCTTCCCCTCTGTCTAAAAATAAATATCATATGATCTCACCTTTAACAGGAACCTAAACAACAGAACAAACAAACAAGCATAATTTAACCAAAGACACTGAAACTGAGAACAGGCTGACAGTCACCAGAGGGGAGAAGGGTAGGAAATTCAAGGGAAAAGGGGAAGGGTTTAGAGCAACAGGTATAAAAGACACATGGACAAAAGCTAGTGGGGGTGGAAATAGGAGGGAGATGGGGAGGGCTGGGGCGGTGGGCTGGGATGGGAGTAGAAGACAGAAAACTGTACAAGAACAACAATTAAAATAAAATTTAAAAAAGAAAATAAACTTGTATTTACCCACCAAAAAAATAAAAATAAATAAATAAATAAAAATATTTTAAAAGATGGAGAAGGTAGCTTAGCAAAGGAGTTTAAGGCTAAGAGTCAGTCAGTCATATACACGAATATTAAGGAACTATTTTGTATTGCAAATAATGTAAATAGATATATTGTCTAAAATTTGTACATTCTGTGTTTAAACAGTTTAGAAATCTTCTGACTATACTTTTGAATAATTGATATTCAGAATACGATTTGTCATGTATAAAGATGTTTGAGGTAAATGATTTGCATTAAAACATGATTATTCTGAGGAAGAAAATTTATCTTGAAGATCTTATAGAATCTTTAAAAAAATCTTCAGACATAATAGCTTTTAAAATTTCATAAATGACTCAGACTCTTTTAACAATTTCCTGTAGGTCTAAGATTTCTCTTTCTGTAATTACTGAGATATTTAATTTGCATTGTTATTTCTGGAGTTATATTTGTGCTTATCCCACTTTCTCACTTGGTAGATTGTTTTTTTAGCTGGCAGAACTGTTTTGTTTTGTTTTGTTTTTACTACCTCCTGAGTACTTCAGTAGAGGCCAGTTAACAGGGCCAGTATTGATGCTGGGAAATGTAACCTGGAACTAACTTTTGCATATTTTGAAAAAGGAAATTCTGTCTAGGAACCCATTATTACTAAATAAGCTCCACTTACACATAAATATAGTCGTAAGACCTAATGGAGATCAATAGCATTTGTTGAGTTTATACATAATACATATGTGAATGCTTCATTATACAAGAATGATTTGTCATTTTTGTCTCACCACTTAATTGGATATTCTGCAAATGTATATTATCAAAGTGGGGTATCTTTTCTTTCAATCCTCACCTGAGGATATGTTTATTGGTTTTAGAGAGGAAGGAAAGGAGAGGAGAGGGGAGAGAGACAGAGTCAGAGACAGAGAGAGACACAGAGAGAGAGAATCATCAGTTGGCTGAGAGAAAGAACGAGACACAGAGACAAAGAAACATCAGTTGGCTGTCTCCTGTATGCACCTTCATTGGGGGTGGAACCTGCAACTTACGTTTGTGCCTAGCTTGAGGATTGAACCCACAGCCTTTTGGTATATGACACAATGCTCCAACCAACTGAGCCACCTGCCCAAGGCAAGTGGGGTATCATTTTAAAATTTTCGTATGCAGAAATGATTTGTGACAAATCTGATAATCCTTTTCTGTATGAAACTTGAGGTACATATCTTTAGAAATCGTGTCATTTAGAAAGTAACATTCATTATTTTTGCTGCTATTAGTAATATGTTGAAGCTAAGTACTTTTCTTTCTCTATTAAAACCTTTCCTATTCTACCTCTTTCTTTGTAGAGAGAGGCAAGGGAAACCCAACAGGACAATTTGAATTATTACTCACTTAGAGATGGGAAAATGGATATTTAGCTTTTTAAAAAGTATATTTTATTGATTATGCTATTACAGTTGTCACATTTTTTTCTCCCCTTTATCCCACTCTGCCTGGTGCCACCATTCCCTCTAGCATTCCCCCATGTCCATGGACCATACATATAAGTTCTGTGTCTTGTTCATTTCCTGTACTATTCTTAGCCTCCCCCTGTCTATTTTGTACTTATTAATTATGCTTCTTAATCCCTGTACCTTTTCCCCATCTCTCCTCTCCCCCCACCGATAACCCTCCATGTGATCTCCATTTCTGTGATTCTTTTCCTGTTCTAGTGATTTGCTTAGTTTGCTTTTGTTTCTGTTTTTTTTTTTTTTTTTTTTTTTTTTTTTTTTTTTTTTTTTTTTTTTTTTTTTTTTTTTTTTTTTTTTTTTTTTTTTTTTTTTTTTTTTTTTTTTTTTTTTTTTTTTTTTTTTTTTTTTTTTTTTTTTTTTTTTTTTTTTTTTTTTTTTTTTTTTTTTTTTTTTTTTTTTTTTTTTTTTTTTTTTTTTTTTTT
>PVKU01015993.1:0-16252 GCA_004027475.1 Anoura caudifer | reverse complement strand
TGTCTGAGGTATCATTGGCAAATATGTTTTCCCATATAGTTGGTTCTCTTTTTCTTTTAATACTGTTTTCTTTAGCCATACACAAGCTTTTTATTTTGATGAGATCCCATTTGTTTATTCTTTCCTTTATGTCCCTTGCTTTAGGGGACATATCAGTAAAAATGTTGCTGTGTGAAATGTCTGAGATTTTCCTGCCTACGTTCTCCTCTAGGACTTTAATGGTGTCATTGCTTATATCTAAATCTTTTATCCACCTTGAATTTATTTTTGTGTATGGTGTAAGTTGGTGTTCAAGTTTCATTTTTTTGCATGTAGCTGTCCAGTTCTCCCAACACCACTTGTTGAAGAGGCTACTTTTACTCCATTTTATGTTGCTGCCTCCTTTGTCAAATATTAATTGACCATAGAGAAATGGGTTTAATTCTGGGCTCTCTATTCTATTCCACTGGTCCATGTGTCCGTTTTTGTGCCAGTACCAGGCTGTTTTGATTATAGTGGCCTTGTAATACAGTTTGATATCAGGTATTGTAATCCCTCCTATTTGGCTCTTCTTTCTCAAAATTGCTGCAGCTATTCGAGGTCATTTATGGCTCCATATAAATTTTTGAAGTGTTTGTTCTATGTCTGTGAAATATGCCATTAGTAATTTAATAGGTGTTGTATTGAATCTGTAAATTGCTTGAAACCCTGAAACACCAATCCAAAGGAACCTATGCACCCCAAAGTTCATAGCAGCACAATTTACAATAGCCAAGTGTTGGTAGCAACCTAGGTGCCCATCAGTAAATGAATGGATCAAGAAACTATGGCACATTTACACAATGGAATTCTATGCAGCAGAAAGAAAGAAGGAGCTCCTACCCTTCACGACAGCATGGATGGAACTGGAGAGCATTATGCTAAGCGAAATAAGCCAGGAGGTGAGAGACAAATACCATATGATCTCACCTTTAACAGGAACCTAATAAAAAAAACAAACAAGCATAATATAACCAAAGACACTGAAATTGAGAACAAGAGAGGAGAGAGATAGGAATATCCAGGGAAAAGGGGAAGGGATTAGAGCAACAAAGTATGAAAGACACATGGACAAAGGTTGGGGGGGTGGAAATGGGAGGGAGCTGGGGAGGGCTGGGGCGGTGGGATAGGATGGGAGTAGAAAACAGAAAACTGTATAAGAACAACAATTAAAATAAAATTTAAAAAAATATGTCCTAAGCACTTCAAGATTTGTAAGAAACTGAAGTAATAAATTAAATAATGATGTTGAATGAGTCAAGTTTGTGTCTGATTTTGATCATGAAATCTAACCTTTGGCACAGATCTTCCAGAAGTTGTAAAAACATATTAGTAGTCAGTTGCTGGTTCTCTCACTAGCTCTCTCCTTCAGAGAATAGTTGGTGATTAGTAGTGCACTCGACTTTCTTCTCTAGGGTTCCAGTCCCTGGAAGGATTCTTCAATGCAATGGGTTATTCAGAAAGGAGGCTGCTATCCCAAGGCTTAAACCCTAGGCTAGCTTCTCAGTGAAGCACTTGTGGGATCACCCAAAAAAGGTTTCCTTTCCACATACTTCATTTTGTACCTTGTCCATGTGTAACATGAACAGTTCATCTTACCCTTCACTCTGTGCTTTAGGAATACATTAAGATATAGAGAATAAAAGAATCTGAGGTCCAGCAAAAAAATGAGAATGAATAATGGCAAAATTTAGTTTTAAATACTATTTGAAAGTTTAATCAAATGATACGTGTATTCTTCATCAAGTAAATGGAAATAGACTTTGCATTAAACTTATCTTGATTATTTATAGTTGGCATATTGAATATCAGCATCAATGTTTTAAGTTCCTTTTTTTCTTCTTTCTTTCTTTATAGGTAAAGCATTTCTTTCTGGACTTTTTAATCACAGATACTATATAGATGGAGAATAAAAGGAATGTGACTGAATTCATTTTAACAGGTCTTACACAGAACCCCCAAATACAGAAAGTAGTGTTTCTGTTATTTTTGGTTCTATACCTGGTAACACTCTCAGGCAATCTGCTCATTGTGGTTACCATTACTACCAGCCGGGCTCTGAACTCCCCTATGTACTTTTTCCTGACCCACCTTTCCTGGATAGACATAATCTATTCTTCTTCTTCAGCTCCTAAGATGATCATGGACTCCCTTCATGAGAAGAAGGTAATCTCTTTTAGTGGTTGTATGGCTCAAGTCTATGCAGAACACATTTTTGGTGCTACTGAGGTCATTCTGCTGACAGTGATGGCCTATGACCGCTATGTTGCCATTTGCAAACCTCTGCACTATACCACCACCATGAGCCACAGGCTGTGCACTCTCCTGTTGGGAGTGTCCTGGGCTGGAGGATTTCTCCATGCGACCATTCAGATCCTCTTCATAGTATGGCTGCCCTTCTGTGGCCCCAATATGATTGATCATTTCATGTGTGACTTGTACCCTTTGTTGAAACTCGTCTGCATGGACACTCACTCCCTTGGTCTCTTTGTTGCTGCCAACAGTGGGTTCATCTGCTTACTAAACTTCCTCCTTTTGATGGTCTCCTATGTGGTCATCTTGCACTCCCTAAAGAACTATAGCTTGCAGGGGAGGCGCAAAGCCCTTTCCACCTGTGTCTCTCACATCACTGTAGTCATATTACTTTTTGTTCCCTGCATATTTGTGTACCTGCGTCCAGTAACTACGCTGCCTGTTGATAAAGCTGTTGCTGTCTTTTATACGATGATGGGCCCTATGTTAAATCCCTTGATCTATACCCTCAGAAATGCTGAGGTGAAAAATGCTATGAGGAAGCTCTGGAGGACAAAAGTGACTTCAGAAAAAGATTAAACATAATCATTGAGCATTACAGATGGAAGTAATAGAGGGAATCCAGTTCAAGCCTCTTAGATCTATAGACAAAGTCATTGACTCTAAGAAGTTGGGTAGTATTTGTAGATAGTCCTTTAAGCACGGAGCCAAAAGTTAGACTGGATTCCAGACTTACTGTCTCCCAACTGTCTCTTGTCACCATAATTTACTGCTTCTTAACAAATAAATAATGATATATTACCTGGAAATTTGAAGTATCACTAGAAGCTAAAAGGTATGGATCTAGAATATTGGATTGGTGCTAAAATAATCTTATTATATATCATTGAGATGTTGGTTCTCACTGGGATTCCAATCTTTTGGGAAAGGTGTAGTCATTGCCCAGTGGGTGGGGAAGTTCAATGGGTTGCCTTGGGACAGAATCTGTTCATGGTACCTAGATAGAGACTGATAGGCAAGAAAGGGACTGGCAAGCTGGGAGCAACCCACTGGGGTGCTGGTGGGCTGAGGCTGGTGAACAAGGAACTGTGGTCTGGACTGGCAAGCAGGAAACAACCCTTTGGGGTACAAGTGGGCCAAGGCTCTAGTCATTCGTTGGCTGCTGCTGAGTCTGGGGATGGTAAGGCTGTGAGCTACTGGCAGCCCAAGCACACAGCAGCAGGTCACAAAGGAGCACTGGCCCAGTTAAAGGGCCTGGAGCTGGACACAGCAGTGTTCACTGAATTCTGCTTCCTTACTGGCACCATCAGAGCTCAAGCCTCCATTCTCTCCCATCCAGATCACTACAGTATCCTCTAACTGTGCTCCTGCTGGCTGACTTGTCATCTTCAATCCATTTCCCATACTGTAACTAGAGTTATTGTTCTAAAACTAAAATCTATCTGTATCACTCACTGTGGAA
This sequence comes from Anoura caudifer, assembly GCA_004027475.1. Classification (NCBI taxonomy): domain Eukaryota; kingdom Metazoa; phylum Chordata; class Mammalia; order Chiroptera; family Phyllostomidae; genus Anoura; species Anoura caudifer. The sequence continues at coordinate 12,519 of PVKU01015993.1, read as the reverse complement.
AAGAGTATGGAGTTGCCTCAAAAAACTAAAAATAGAACTGCTGCTTGGCCCAGGGATTCCGTGTGGAATCCCTGAAATCAGAAACACCAATTAGAAAGAATATATGCACCGCTAGGTTCATAGCAGCATTATTTACAATAGTGAAGGTCTGGAAATAGCATAAGTGCCCATCAGTAGAAGAGTGGATAAAAAAGGTGTGGTACATTTATGCAATGGAATACTACTACTCAGCCATAAAAAGGAAGGAAATATTACCATTTGCAACAGCATGGATGGACCTGGAGGTCATTATGCTAAGTGAAGTAAGCCAGTCAGAGGAAGACAAATACTATATGATTTCACTCATATGTGGAATCTAATGAACAAAGTTAACTGATGAACAAAATAAAACCAGAGGCATGGATATGTGGCAGACTGTGGCCAGCAGAGTCCGCCTGTTGTGACTGAAGATGAGAATAAATGCACAGACTACAGAAATCCTGTGGAGATAAAGGGGATGGCACGGCCTCTCTTTCAAGAGGAGAGCACCCGAGCATTGTCTAGACAGGCTTTTATTGTTTTTCTGGGGTCTTACATCAAAGAAAGATTTATTATCTATTACATAGAATATTATTGTCTACATTTTAGGTACAATTAAGGAAATGAAAATAACATATGCAGAAGGGAAAGGTGGCTAGTTGATTAGCTTTGTTCTTGGGAAAACTCACACAGGCATTGAAAATTACCTTGATGATAGGAAATACACATTTATTGTTTTAGACCAGGGTGATGGAGTTTTAGCAAGAGCAAGCCATAACAGTCTGTATGCATTTTCTAGGCCTGATTCCCACAGGAAAACTCAGTTTGAAGGTCTGGCTCCTGCCCACCACCTCACTTCTGTAGCTTTTCCATACAGAGCTGAGTCCCATTTGTCAGGCCAAAACAAGCTGGTCCCCTACATGGATAGATGGAAAGGACTACAGATTTCAGAGGGGAGGGATTGTCAGGAGCTGGAAGAAATTATCCAAACAACATATATGCATGTATGCATAGCCCATGGACATAGACAACAATGTTGTGAAGACTGTGTGGGAGCTAGGTGGTGGGGGGCAAAGGGGAGAAATGGGGGGCATCTGTAATAGTGTCAACAATAAAAAAAGGACTTTTGGTCAAGATGGAGGCATATGTAAACACAACTTGCCTCCTTGAACAACCACAGCAAATTATAACTAAACTACAGAACAACTATCACTCAGAACCATCAGAAAAATCAAGTTTTATGGAAATCTGGCAGCTAAGGAGTTAAAAAATCACATTCATCCAGAGAGGTAGGAGGAGTGGAGGGGTGGAGATGTGGAGATGTTTAGATGTGGAGTCGTGGAATGGGCTGGACCCACATCCATGTGTGGTGGATAAAAATTGGGAGAGATATCTAAGGAGTGAAGGATCCCACCCCTACACTGGACCACCTGGTCCAGTGTTCAGGTGTCAGGAAGATAAGCTCCCATAACTTCTGGCTGTAAAAATCAGTGGGGGTTGGGTTGGTGGAAGAAACTGTGCGATTCTTAGCAATGTCCTTTTAAAGGGTCCCCCACACAGACTTACTCAGACACATTCCCTATGGGCTCCAGCATGAGGGCAGCAGCTTGAGGGCACTATTGGCATACAGGAAGGAACTGAAGCATCAGGGCAGGAGCTGGGGGATAGCTTTATCCCAGACAGATCATATGAGTGGTCATTGTTGTTTTTCTGAGCCCTGCCACCTCTGCCCAGAAAGCCACAGTGTGGTGGCACTATATCCAAGACTCTGTCAACCTGGTTCATACAGTTTGCTCCACCCAGGTGATTACTTAAGGCTCTGCCTCATCCAATTTAGGGGCCCACCCAAGGTATTAACAGTGGCTTTTCCATATGAGTGGTTTGGCTTGGCACAGGATTCAGACCTCCCTAAATCTGATTAAACAAGCAATAGCTGATCCCAGCCCCTGTGCCTCTTGCTAAGTGGCCCCAGGCCTAGCACTAGCAGCAGCCACCTGCAGATCACTTTATAGCTTATGCCAAGAGGCCCCAGACAGAACACAGGTGGTGACTGACCTTGGCCTGCACCATCTGGGAAACCTCAGAGCCTGTGTACCCAGTGGACAATTATAGACCACATTGGAGCACCACTACTCAACCACCTTCAAAAGCCATGGAGGGAGGTGATTGGTGGCCAGTGGTCACAGCCAGTCCTACCAGATGACTGGCCTGGGTAAATCCTTCCCATTGACCTGCCAACAGCAGTCAGGACTCAACTACAAGAGGAAGGAGTACATATCCCACACAGAGGGTACACCTCAAGTACCCAGCTTGGGTGATAGGAGAGTTGTGCCATTGGGCCCTACAGGACACCTATTATGTTAGGCCACAGTACCAAGACAGGGAAACAATGCAGCTCTACCTAATACATAGAAACAAACACAGGGAAGCTGCCAAAATGAGGAGACAAAGAAATGTGACCCCCAAAAAGACCAGATCAAAATTCCTGAAGAAGAATTAAATAAAAATGGAGATAAGCAATGTATTAGATGAAGGGTTCAAAACACTGGTTATAAGGATGCTCAAGGAACTCAGTGGGCATTTCAACAACATAAAAATGATCCAATCAGAAATGAAGGATACACTTACTGAAATAAAGAACAATTTGCAGGGTATCAGCAGTAGAGTGGAGAAGCCCAGAATCAAATCAATGATTTGGAACATAAGGAAGCAAAAGGCATCTAATGAGAATAGTAAGAAAAAAAGAGAATCTAAAAACACAAGGATAGTGTAAGGAGCCCCTGGGACAACTACAAGCATTCCAACATTCACATCATAGGGGTGCCAGAAGGAGAAGAGAAAGAGCAAGAAATTTAAACTTATTTGAAAAAATAATAAAAGAAAACTTCTCTAATTTAGTGAAGGAGGTAGACGTACAAGTCCAGGAAGCACAGAGAGTCCCAAACAAGATGGACACAAAGAGGACTGCACCAAGACACAACATAATTAAAATGCCAAAGATTAAAGATAAAGAGAGAATCTTAAATGCAGCAAGAGTAAAGCAGATAGTTACCTACAAAGGCATTCCCATAAGAGTATCAGCTGATTTCTCAAAAGAAATTTTGCAGGCTAGAAGGGATCGTCAAGAAGTAGGATCGGCAAATCACTTGATTTTCAAAGTGATGAAAAGCAAGAAACTTCAACCAAGATTACTCTACCCACCAAAGCTAACATTTAGAATAGAAGGGCAGATAAAGTGCTTCCCAGATAAAGCTAAAGGAGTTCATTATCACCAAACCATTATTAAATGAAATGTTAAAGGGACTTATTTAAGAGAAAGAAGATCAAAACTATGAACAATAAAATGGCAAAAATACATATCTATCAACAATGGAATCTAAAAACAAAGAGAAACAAACAAAGCAAAAACAGAATCATAGATATGGAGAGCATTTGGATGGTTGCCATTTGGTTGGGAGGTTTGGGGAAATGAGGGAAAAGGTGAGGGGATTAAGAAGTACAAATTTGTAGTTATAGAATAGGGATGGGGATGTTAAGAGTAAGTATTGGAAATGGAGTTGCCAAAGAACTTATATGCATGACCCATGGGCATGAACAAAGTGTGGGGGGTTGCAGAAAGGAGTGTTGGGTGCTGAGTGGAGGGAGGAAAGTGTTAAAAATTGGGACAATTATAACCACTTAATCAATACAATATAATAAAACATTAAAATGACTTTCAATACTTTCTTCACAGTACTTAGCATAGAGCTTAAACTTGATCAACAAAACTTTTCTTGATCTCTATTATTATCTCTCCAGCTTCATGTCTTGCCATTTTCTCTTTTATGAACTCAATAGCCAGCATGGTGCCCAGTACCCAAAGGGAGGCTCAATCAATAATTGTTTAATGAAAGGATGAATTAATTACCACAGCTATGCTGATTTGGTTAGGTTTCCTGCACACTCTATTTCACCTCCTGGCCTTTGTTATGTATTCTACCTCCTGGGACACTGTCCTCCAACCTCATGTCTATTCACTCTGCTGAACAAACTCTTTGCATTTATTAAGTTCTGTTTTTGATGCTTTTTCATTAGAAATCTTTTCCTGACCCAGCAGGTCTTTGTAGTGTGTCCCTCCAATGTGGTTTGATAGTATCCTGTGCCTCCATTATTTTATTATTGGTAACATTGTGCAATAATTTTCTGCTCCTTCCTGGGAAACTGTAAGTGTTCCTAAGCTCTATGAAGACTGGAATTGGGTCTCTTTTTATTCACCACTGAAGCCCCCACAGCTATCAACATGCCTGATACACTACTTGGGCTTGAAAATATTTGTTGACTAATGAATGAAAGAAGAAATGAAAGCAATAGATTTATTCTAAAAGTGCTTTGCATGTAGATGTAGCCACCTATTTTAAAAAATAGCTTTTAGTAATAAAATGTAACCAAAAAGTACACTGATTTACAGAGAACTATACCATAAGCTGCTCACATCCATAAGATAATAAAATCTGAGATCAGGGAGAATATCAAGGTAAACTAATTGCTTATATGCTGAGAGCTGTAGTTTCAAATTTTTCTCATCCTCAGTGAAAGCAGGAACAAAAACAAATTGTAGTTCCCCTAAGAGTTCTCACCAGAATTCTCCTTAGACTTACAACAGATAAATGTAGGAAAGAATTCCCTAGCCTTCAATGTTATCTTTTTGCTCTTCATTTTATTTAATTTATTTATCTTCCTTCATACTTTCATTCATTTAATATATGTCATGTACCAGACATTGTGCTACCTTGTAGAAACCATTACTATATACCAGGCAAACACTTAATAGGATGCGACTGTATATTTAATAAGTAGAAATTCCTGTATCACATCAATATGTTCAGCAAAGGAACATGAATAGAAGACTCATAGACATGGACAATGGTGGGGATTGAGTGTTGGAGGTGGAGGGGGAGCAGGGTAGAGCTGAACAATGGCGAAAAGGTGGGACAACTGTAACTGAACAACAGTAAATAAAAGATGTTCTTTTATTGGAATCATTATACTTTCTTACAGACTATCAGTATAAGGTGAGTGACAAGAGCAATAGAAAATTGTTTTAAAACTTCCAAGGAGATTTGGAAACGTGATGTAATCTTCATTTCCTACCCATCAGAGGTCAAATGGCTGATGCTTTTATAGCCCTAAAGTAGTTTTATATTACACTATAACAGGCAACATATGACAATCAATTGTGATGTATAAAAACAAGGAGAGTTGTTAATGAAAAATTATTAGGTCTTTAGTTATAGATAAAAAACTAATATATACTTTGTGTCTAGCACAGTCCCTGACTCAATGAAATTCCTATCATTATTGCTTGGCAGTTAATTGCAGTTAAGGACATGATCTGGGAAAGTTGTCAGTTTGCTTACTGGTTTTTTGATATATCTGTTTTGATGCATTTGGCTTTTCTGTCAATTTCCTCATCTGAAAAGTGATGATAACAGCAGTGCTTACCTGCTTGGATTGTTACAGAGATTATTGGTCAATAACAATAAGGTTTCATCATTTCTTTAATTCATTGTTAGAAGGAAGGCCTGTGAACCATACACCTAGTTGAAGATAGCAAAACTAATCCCTAATGTGGAAGTATTTTTGAATATGCAAAGAATGGTCCTGGGCTATGTTTTTCTCTCTTGCATCCATTTCTGCTTCTCTCTGTAGAATCTATGATTTATAGCAGTTAATTTTTTATCACATAAATATTTATTGCTGAGATCATCCAAAATATCCTTTGATCTTTACCTCTCTTGAATTACTGTTGGGCTTCTGCATGTTTATTTGTCACCTGAAATAATTTCCCAATGGCATCCTTCATCTGGGAATTTTTCAAAGTATAGATTAAAGGATTTAACATGGGTGTTATGATAGTGTAGAATACAGCAACTGCCTTATCAATTGATAATGTAGCTGCAGGCCTCATATACACAAATATGCAGGGCACAAAAAATAAGACGACCACTGTGATGTGGGAGACACAGGTGGAGAGTGCTTTGCACCTCACCTCCAAGCTGTGGTTCCTTAAGGAGTGCAGAATGACCATAGGAGACCATCAAGAGGAGGAAGTTTAACAGACAGATGAACCCACTGTTGGCAGCAACAAAGAGCCCTAGAGTGTGGGTATCAGTGCAGGCAAGATTCAGCAAAGGGCTCAGATCACACATAAAGTGATCTATGACATTAGGGCCACAGAAGGGCAATCTGAAGATGAACAGAATCTGTATGGTTGCATGAAGAAAGCCTCCCACCCACACTACTCCCGCTAGCAGGCCACACACCCACTGGTTCATGACGATTGTAAAGTGCAGGGGCTTGCAGATGACCACATAATGATCATAAGCCATCACAGTAAACAGGATGCCCTCAGCATATCCAAAAAAATGTTTCCTGAAGATTTGAGTCATGAATCCAGTGAACAGGGTGGTCTTCTTTTCATGAAGCAAATCTACAATAAGTTTGGGGGTATTGACAGAAGAATAGCAGGCATCACTAAAGGAGAGAGTCAAGGAAAAAGTACATGGGAGATCCCAGTGTTGGGCTGGCATTGATGGTGACCACAATGAGCACATTTCCTACCACAGTGATAGCATAGATGAAAAAAACACAACAAATATGACTTTCTGCATCTTTGGGTTCTCTGTGAGCCCCAGTAGAACAAACTCAGTCACATTCCTCCTGTTCTCCATGTATTTCATGTGACAGTTAATTACATTACCTGAAAAGAAAATTATTTTTATTAATGAAAACTTTAATTCATTAAACTTTCTATTCTAATGTGTAATAAATTCTTGGTTTCTATTAAGTTGTGAATTCTTCTTGAGGATGTGTGTGTGTGTGTGTGCGTGAATGCTGGAAAGAGAGTTTTTGAGTTCTTGAAGATCACTCAAATTGCCTCCCAGGTGCAGTCTTTGTTAAGATTACAGACATGAGGAACTTTTGTAAAGACACAGGCAAGAGACCAGCTGTACACACCCAATCATCCCAGATAAGCAAGAGTCTGACTAGAACTAGTAGATTGCACACATAGGCACAGCTGAGCCTGAAAAGGAAACAGTCAATGGATGTAAAGTCTATAAATGCAGAGCTTCAGAATTTTTCTTTAATCTCTAGGAAATGGGGAACTATGAGAGATTATTGAGAATATATGTGAATGGAAGGATGAAGGGGAATGTGAAGAAGAAAGAATCTCAGATATTATTCAAGTAAAAGATCTGTGTGTATTTTGGATGCAATGGGCTGAGGTTCAGTAAGGCTGTTGAAGGTAGACTCAGGAATCTCAGTAGCATAATATTTATAGTAGTTGAATAAGGAATAACAGGGCATTGGTGATAGGAATGTAAAGAGTGGAGCTAGTTAAAAGTAGTTATAATGCATGTTTCCTAAATTCAATGACTTTGTGAGAGCTAATAATATATACTTTTAAGTGATGGATTACTATGTGCATTGTATAGTAGCAGGTGCTTTGCACACAAGATCCTTTTTAATATAATAACAACCTATATGGTTGGTATAATAGCATTCATTTTACAGATAAAACAATCTCAGAGACTAAGGTAGATAATTTCAATGATGATAATATTAACTAAAACATACTGAACACTTACTGTTACCTGTATTTTTGAAGGCAGTTGATTAAATCTCACTACAAACCTACAAGATGGTTACTACTGTTATATTTATTTTACGCACTAGGACGTGAGCATAGAGAAGTTAAGGATTCTGTCAAGAACAAGCAGGTAATAAAGGGCAGAGTGAAGATTAGGTCAGATTATACTTGTTAATTTTTTTCCAGTTAAAGTATTTAAAAATGTTTAAAAATACTTGTTAAATCTTTTAAGAAAGATTTTATTTATTTATTTTTAGAGAGGGGGAAGGGAGAGAGAAAGAGAGGGAGAGAAATATTAATGTGTGGTTGCCCCTTTCTCACCCCCTACTGGGAACCTGGCTGGAACCCAGGCATGTGCCCTGACTGGGAATGGAACCAGCGACCCTTTGCTTTGCAGTCCAGTGCTCAATCCACTGAGCCACACCAGCCAGGGCCCCATTAAATTCTCAGCTTATACCTTTTATTCTTATGTTATAATAAACAATGTTAGACTAGTAATATCTTTTTGATATGATCATAATCATTATAATTACCTTAATGCTACTTCAGAGGTAAGTTTATGTGGAGCAAGTTCATCAGCCCAAACATACACACACACCACACAATGACCATTGGAATTTCCCAATGTTAAGAAAAATGTGGTACTGCTTTCACTGAACAGCCCTTTTATCTTGGCCTCTCCCTTAGCCCCAAATATTTCCACCTCTAACCCCTTCCAATATATGGGTCCCCAGATTCTTCTCCAAAATATCAAAAACAATGATCCCAGTGGTTATGTGTAGTGATTTGAGAACCAGAAAGACCAGATTAGAGTCATGTTGCAGTTTCTTTTATCTGGGGTGCATTACTTTGGCACCTCACATCCCTGCTTACTCATGTATAAAGTGAGAACACTAATGTCTACCTCACAGGTTGTTCTGAGAATTATCTGAGATTGAATTGGGGCGTGCATGGAATATTACTACATCTGAAAAGTGTTGAAAAACTGTATATGGAAGGCAATAATCTTTACTAAGCATTAGTACTACTGAAAAACTTACCTCAGCTGTTTTAGATGATCTTAAGGATGTTTGAGGGTGTTCAGAAACAATCTTGGATTCAAACTGACAGCCTCTTGCAATAAGTCACTTTCAATATGAATATATGTCACATTTGGGAAAAGCCTGTCAGGATAATTCATTATCCAATTAATGTTTGTTCAGAAACTCTATGTATATATTGATCCTGTGAAATTTTTTGGGTGTATCAATTATACCTCAATAATCCTCATAAAAAAGGAAGTCTAATTTTTTTCCACCTAGACTAAAGCATCACAACTTTCTAACAGAAAACTGTTCAAGCCCTGTTTTCTGGTTTTGAATTTAGAATGGGTTCACTTGAAATACTATGGGAAAATAACCTTCAACAAATGGCTTTGGCCCTGCAGGTCAAGAGACTGTGGAGGAAGCACAAATGGTTCACCTTGCCCGTGATGAATCTTGCTCGGGAGAAGCAAATGACACAAATATTTTCTCCTTGCCTTGTATGGATATTTAACCAGGTTTCCATAACCTTCAGGCACCTTGTCTTGTAGCTACTTCTTTCTTTCCCAGGAATTAATTATGTTCTTTGATGGAAAGCCTTTGTCTTAAAAGCAGGTATTCTGGAGAGACATGCTGAAAACACTCATTCTTCAGTGGGGAATTGTATTCTCTGCACTTGGAAGCTAAGCATGAAGGGGACCCTCCTCTATCTGAACCTATGTTGTTAAGAAAGCTAAATGCCATGTAAATGGCTGGCGTAACTCCAGTGTGTTGGCCTAGGACGAAGTGCCCCTGTTGACTTATGCCATAGAAGACTTTCTATTTTCTTTTTAAAAACATTTTTATAGTATTTTTTCCTTTACCATTTAGTCTCCTTACATCCCCCTCCCCCAGCAATCACCACACTGTTGTCCATGTCCATGAGTCCTTTCTCCTTTTTGCTCAATCCCTCCCCCTCTTCTCCTCACCCCCAGTGGTGATCCTGCTCTCTATCTATGTCTATCTCTATTTTGCTTGTTAGTTCAGTTTCTTCATTAAATTCCACATATGAAGTGATGTCCTATAGTATTTGTCTTTCTCTGACTGGCTTTCTTTTTTCTTTTTAAAAAATTGTTGTTCAAGTACAGTTGTCTCCACTTTTAGCCCACCATGGGTCCCCACCCCACCCATCCCCATCTCCCACCCTTGAACCTACCCTTTGGCTTTGTCCATGTGTCCTTTATACATGTTCCTTGATGGCCTTTCTGCTATTTCCCCCATTATCATTCTTCTCCTCCCCTCTGGCTAATATCAGTTTGTTGTTTATTTCAAAGTCTCTGGTTATATTTTGCTTGCTTGTTTGTTTTATTGATTGGATTCCAGTTATAGGTGAGCTCATATGATATTTGTCTTTCACTGCCTGGCTTATTTCGCTTAGCATAATGTTTTTCAGTTTCATCTATGCTGTTGCAAAGGGTAGGATCTCCTTTCTTTCTTTCTGCTGTGTAGTATTCCACTGTGTCAATATACCATAGGTTTTTATCCACTCATTTACTGGTGGGCACTTAGGTTGCTTCCAGCATTGGCTATTGTAAATTGTGCTGCAATAAACATTGGGGTGCATAGATTCTTTTGAATTGGTGTTTCATGGTTCTTACGGTATAATCCCAGCAGTGGAATTGCTGGGTGAAAAGGAAGTTCCCTTTTTAGTTTTTTTTTGGTATTCCATACTGTCTTGAAGATATTTAATTTGAAGCAATCTCACTTGTTTACTTTTTATTTTAATGTTGCATCTTAAAGAGATTCATTGCCCAGATGGCTTCAGCTATTCAAATTCTTTTGTTTCACATTAATTTTTATACAAAAGTTGTTGTCTACTTTTCTCAGAGGGTTATTGAAGTAGCCAGAAATGTTAGAAGGTTCCAGATTATGGTTATTTCTGGCACTTAGGAGCTGGTCATTATGGAATAATATCAGGCAGCATTAAAAATGTGGGGAGATAATAAAAAACACAAGGAAAAAGTTCCAGTTGGTTCATCTCCTTGTCACTTGAAATTTTAGCTGTTTTCCTTTGAGTCATTCTAGGAAGATGTCCTGATAAATTATTGTGATTTTAATTTTTACTTTGCTGACACTAATGATGTTGGACATTTTGTTTTTCATGTTCTTATTGGCCATTTGTATATATTATTTTGTGATATTTCTGTTCATGGGCTTTGTACATTTTAAAAATAGGGCTTAAAATTTTTTTACATATATGTCTTTTGTCTGGCTTTGTAATCACGGTAATAATGGCTTCATAGATTGAGTTAGGAAGTATTCCCTCTGCTTCCATTTTATTTATTTATTTAAAAAATATTTGTTGGGTGGAAATGGGAGGGAGCTGGGGAGGGCTGGGGCGGTGGGCTGGGATGGGAGTAGAAGACAGAAAACTGTATAAGAACAACAATTAAAATAAAAAAAATAAATGGAGAATAAATAAAAAAAAATATTTGTTTATTGTTGTTCAAGTACTGTTGTCTCCATTTTCCCCCATCACTCCCACCCCAACCCAGCCACCATTTAAAAAAAAAGTTTTAAAAGGATTGCTATTAATTCTTCTTTAAATGTTTGGTAGAATTTACTAGTAAAATTCATCTGGTCCTGGACTGTTTCTTGTTGAAAGGTATTTTTTAATTACTTATTCAATCTTTGTGATTGTTATAGGTTTGGTCACATTTTCTATTTTTTCATGTTGATTTGACAGTTTATATGTTTCCAGAATTTTTTTCATCTTATCTAGCTTATCTATCTGTTGGTTTGAAATTGTCATAGTATTTTCTTTAAAAATATCTGTAAATTTGCTGGTAGTGTTCTCATTTTCATTCCTGATTTTAATAAATTGAGTCATCTGTGTTTTTTCTTGATTACTTTTCCTAATATTTGTCAAGTTTTTAGAATCACCAAGCTTTTGGTTTGGTTGGTTCTATTTATTTCTATTCTCACTTACATTTTCTACTCTAATAGTTATTTTCTCCCTTCCACTTGCTTTTAGTTTAATATTTTCTTCATTTTCTTATTTATTAAGGTGAGATCTTTTTCTTTTACACATAGGCATTCACAAATATAAATTTCTCTCCGAGCACTGTTTTTTTGCATTCCCTCAGTTTTGGTGTGTTGTATTGTTATTTCCATTTGTTGTGATATACTTTCTAATTTCCTTTGTGTTTTTTCTTTGACACATTTGTTGTTTAAGGTGTGTTGCTTAATTTCTATGTATTTGTGAAATTTTCAGTTTTCCTTCTGCTATTACTTTCTTTTTTTCTTTTTTAGTATATTTTATTGATTATGCTATTACAGTTGTCCCATTTCTCCCCATCATTCCCCTCCACCCTGCACACCCCCTCCCACAAACATTCCCCCCCGTTAGTTCATGTCCATGTGTCATAAGTTCTTTAGCTTTTACTTTTCCCACACTATTCTTGCCCTCCCCCTGTCTATTTTCTACCCACCATCTATGCTACTTATTCTCTGTACCTTGTCCCCCTCTCTCCTCCTCCCACTCCCCTGTTGCTAACTCTCCTTGTGACCTCCATTTCTGTGTTTCTGTTCCTGGTCTAGTTGTTGGCTTAGTTTGCTTTTGTTTTAGATGTGGTTGTTAATATCTGTGTTTGCTGTCTTTTTACTGTCCTATTTTTTATCTTCTTTTTCTTAGATAAGTCCCTTTAACATTTCATATAATAAGGGCTTGGTGATGATGAACTCCTTTAACTTGACCTTATCTGAGAAGCGCTTTATCTTCCCTTCCATTCTAAATGACAGCTTTGCTGGATAGAGCAATCTTGGATGTAGGTCTTTGATTTTCATGACTTGAAATACCTCTTTCCAGCC